>WOVY01013779.1:0-131929 GCA_013436015.1 Rhipicephalus annulatus | reverse complement strand
AAACGTATACACATACGGTAAGTGACGTCGACGCCAGCGGCAAAATCCTGCCGAGTGTCTGCATAATACTGCCGCTATAAAAATATAATTCTAAACTAAGCGTTCAACCAAATACGCTAAAATTACGCCAACTTAGTGAATACGCTATAAGATAAACCCACATTACAAAACATTGTGATCGGAACTGGGTATAATGGCTCTTTAAGTAATCATTTTTATGTCGTAGTATAATGAGAATTGGGGCATTGTGCGGCAGACTCATTTCTATGTCCCACGAAACCAAGTGAACGCAGCACGCATCCAAGGAAAATGTAGCACACATTATATGCTGTTTTTTATATTTACTTGGTGACTGCACTAACGTTGTGTGTTCCCATGTCACCCAAGGAAAAGGTATGTTTCTTATTTCTGCTAAGATTTCTTTCATTTTATGTCGTACCACACTTAAGGTAATCAGAAAATAACGTTTACAATTGGCTATCTTTTGCTTGTCGGTAGGTTCATGTTATTATGCTGACCAGGTACAAGTTACAAGGATGTTTTCACATCTGCGATGTGCCATTCGTTCTCTGATGCAGGAAATGCGTGAAGAAGTCGCAGAGACTGTACGAGTACGACGATTCGCACGATCTATTCACGCGTGCGATGGGCCTACGCATATCCGCGACTGTGGGCGCAACTAGCGCCGCTATAAGGCGAGAGCCGAATGGTTCCGTATGAAGAACGCCTGGAGCCTATACCGCATGTCGGATGCCCAGTTCTTCTACGCCCTCTACGCCTACTTTCGGTTGCCACTGGATATTAACGGCCGTCAGTCAGGTGAACGGGCCTACCTTGCACAACGCAGACTTTGTCATGCGTACCATTGCCAGCGGAGCAGCAAAGAGCGAGACCAAAACTGGCTGCGATGGCGTTGCCTAGACACTCAGTGCTTTTGGTGGTGGACCAGAAGACTCTCCGACTGCTAAGCATGTAGTGAAACACTTAGCAGTGCGACCTCACATCGAAGTGGATTCGTCTGTTGGATTCGAAGTTTTGCTAACGTCTTCTCTTACATGCGCTTTTTTAATTAAATATTGTCAGACTACTTGTATCAGAAAAGAATGATCTTGCGCAGCCCGTGCAGCACGTACTCAATACAGAGGTGTTTGCGAAATGTGTGCGCTTGATAACTTACATGACGGTGGGATTGATCCGCATATTGTTTATTGTAACTTCTGTGTTGCTTTGTATCCAGGAGCAGGACATCCTTACAATTTTGAAACATTTTTTTTTTGTTTTCGCCTGCAACGCATCGAGCATTTTACTCTCGTAGCATGTTGTTCTGCCTCTATGAACGTTTTCGCCCAGCATACGCTTGCTATATCGAGAATCTTCGCGAACTGTTTCTACTTGTTCGTGATTCGACATTTTTAATCTTGCACGTTGAGGAACTAGGAACGCGTAATGTTCATTGCACCAACCTTGCTTTGGAGCCATAGAATTCCACTACTACGAGTGTTTACTGTTGTTAGTTGACGTAGGCCATCGCGCCTACTTTCAGAATTATTACATCGATCACTTGTACTTCGGACCCATTTTGTCAACCTTGCAAAAGATAGATTGCGCACTTTTGTGTCATCAGGATGGACGTATTGGAGGATTTCAGATGCACTCGTGTTCAAAAAAATGAGTTTTCAGCAGTGATGTAACACGTCACGTCTTATGTCTTGCTGTCCACCTGCCGAATTTCGCGCTGCCACATGTCGCCATAGTTCATGCATTTTGCGCCCAGAACCTCAATGGCGTCTTCTTGCCGTAGGTTCACCGTGAATGGCCGGTGCGTAATTGCATGGCTCACCACGTGCACGTTTTGTACACTACCGTAAGTACAGCGCGATGCCAGCAAACGTGCACGGTCAAACCGGTATTAAGCCTCGTAGTCTTGCTATACATACCAGTGGACCCCCTTTTTTCCCAATGTCTTTATTACTTCAACATACTAGATAGAGCGACAATACACCACTCTAAGGTAAAATTACCCAGAAGAGTAGTAACGCAGCCCAATAGGTGCGCGCGATGAACGGATAGACTGTTGGGTAGTACCCAAATAGGGATGCGTGCCGCGTGCAAGCCACTTAGTCTCTAAAGGGATGAACTGCGCGCGAGATGCGGGCCGTGCGCAAACCGCTGTCGAGGAAGGAAGCCGTCTTCCTCTCTCTTGGCTTAGTCTTCCCCCTTATTTTGCTGGTGACTGTTGGCGTTCTGTCACGCTGGGAGAGCTCGACGATCTAGGAATGGTGACGCGGTGTTTTGTGCGTACATTTGGATAAGTGTTCACTGCTGCTTTTACGTTTCGCCGCACCCATGAAGTCTGGAGAAGGTCTTGACACGTCGCCACGCCGCGCTGTATATATCTGGCTTAGTCAAGATGGTCATGACCAACTCTTTACACTACCGGTTGGGAGTGAAGGCCAACATGGTGGCCGAGAATACAGCAGGCCTATCAGTGCTGGATTCTTTCACAAGTAGGCGATCATTCTCTATTCTGCGGTACTTGTCGGGTGTGCGATGTGGATCACGCTTCCTGGCACCGGGCGATCCCTATCGCGGTCGTTTTGTATATCGCACGCACGAAATGCACCGCGAAATTCGGCTTCGGCGTCTGTAGTTCGCCTGTGCTTTTTTACCGCCCGGAAATTGGCCGCCATTGCCCTCGGCCACCCGGACGCTCGCTCATCGAGTGCTCGCCTGTCTTTGCCGCCGTGTTGAGCTCCGGGCTGACGATATAACGTGGAGACCTCGTCGCTGTTTGGCGAGTTGTCCAAGACACGTTGTGGTTGCTCGTAGCAAGCTTGGTTGAGTATGTGGCGCACTGTAAGTGCATCGGCATTACAATTGACTTTCCCTTCAGTCGGTCGCAAGCAGCTCGGACAGACCGTTAGCGGCGGCCCGCGGACTCGCGTTTTCCTCGCTGCACTCGCACTCGCTCGAATTTGTGGATGGGCTGTATTACCGTCGGTTTCTTCGGTGTTCGCTCCAGACCAGCTCGGTGCTGTTCGTGGCGGCGGCCCTGTTGCTTGAGGTTCGCTGGTGGCAGACGCTCCGCGTGCAACGCCGTGTTTGGTCTCACGTTCACTTGCTCGAGCTGAACGACGTCGCTCGCTTAGGACTCGCCGATTTGTTGGGTGCACGGTGGTTCGCGGCGCCTCGTATTTATGGCTACGGCCACCGCACTTAAGCTGTTGCGCTACGGGGATCGAAAGGCGTCTTTGACGATGTGTGACATCACGGTGAAATTGTTTTGCATGTCTTATTTCACACGTATCTTTTTATCTCGCCTTGTACGTATTTGTCATATCCATGCATAATCATTTTCTGTCAAGTGTGAATGACTTTTTTACAAACTCATTGTGCAGGCCGTGGGCACATGCCCCACCGCGGGTGGTCTAGTGGCTAAGGTACTCGGCTGCTGACCCGCAAGTCGCGGGTTCAAATCCCGGCTGTGGTGGCTGCATTTCCGATGGAGGCGGAAATGTTGTAGGCCCGTGTGCTCAGATTTGGGTGCACGTTAAAGAACCCCAGGTGGTCAAAATTTCCGGAGCCCTCGACTACGGCGTCTCTCATAATCAAATGGTTATTTTGGGACGTTAAACCTCACATATCACTCAAAGCCGTGGGCACACATCGTGCAGGAGGCTGTGGCTGTGTGCGCTGGCGTCTGCAATGCCTGACATCTGTCGCTTTCGATGGAGCACCTTCAAAAACACTGTACGAGATGTGAAATTAAAGTTATTTGCGTGTCATATTTTACGCGTGTGTTTTATATCCACTTGCACGTACTTGTCATATGCGTGCATCCTCGTCGTCTGTCACGTGTTACTTACTATTTTGTTATCCTATTGTACAGCCGTAGGCACACATCATGCAGAAGGCTGTGTGTGCTGGCGTTTGCAATGCCTGTCATATATTGCTTCCGCCAGAGAAGCTTCACATGGACTGTACAAGATGTGACAATGAGGCTGGACTTGCACGTTTCACCGCGCATTCTCTTAAAGGATTGAGAAACTTTTATATGTTCATAAAGAAAAATAAAATATTTGGATGTCTCACTTTTGTCTTTCATTGTTGCAGTGACTGCGAACGCAGCGACATGCAGGTGGCTAAATAATTTTCGCGTGTCCTTTTCCGCGCCATTTGTTTCTCGCTGTACAGAAAAAAAAAAAACAGGTGAAAATATTATTAGGCCTGGTGGAGAGTAAATAGAAAAACAATATTTGAACTGCGGATAAAAAGTTCATCCGATTTGAGTATTTGAGTGGATCAACCATTCGTCCGGCGAGGGTGCCACTGTGAGGACTAACGGTTGCCCGGTAAGGCGTAAAAGTGTGCATTAAATGTTGGTCCCTTGAGCTGGTCTGTTTGGACTAACTGTTGAACCCAGTGCCGTTAGTCCCAAAAGGAATGAACAGTTGTGGCAGCTCCATTAGTTCCCCCACTATGGTGATATAGTGACTAAGGTACTCGGCTGCTCACCCGTAGGTCGCGGGATTGAATCCTGGCTGTGGCGGCTGCATTTCCGATGGAGGCGGAAATGTTGTTGCCCCGTGTGCTCAGATTTAGGTGCACGTTAGAGAACCCTAGGTGGTCGAAATTTCCGGAGCCCTCCGCTACGACGTTTCTCATAATCATATGGTGATTTTGGGACGTTACGCCCCCCATATTAATCAACGCAAAACGGTAAAGCATGCGCTTCAAGATTACCAATCTGGACGCTGGCAGTCTTCGAAGCCATAACGTAGTAAAAAAAATGTTTTTATGTTCGAGAACATAGCAGCAATCCTCAGGCGGGCTTGCTTGAAAGGAGAAGATGGAGTGTTATCTTGAAGACGACGCGCTGCCTTCTCTTCTCCACCAGATATGAATCGACAATTTCGAATGTAGGCATGAAGGCCCATGTAATTCGCGCCATTCCGTGTTCGTGGTGATAAGCGCACGCGCATTGGTTTAAAAACATTTTTTTACTTTTTTATTTTTTTTATCTTCTGCAGCGCTGTAGCTGAACGACTTCCCAACAAATGTGGAGGCTTTCTCTGCTCCGTCTGAAACGCCGTCAGCCCTCGATGCAATTGTGAAAGTCATATTTTTGTCGTGTACATGGGCACACTTTCTCATAAATGGTCCTCTCAATGCGGTTGTTAATGTATAGCGAACCAATGCACGATAACGGTTTCTCACCTTGCATTAAAAAGAAAAAAATTGCTCCATTTCCCGCTAAAGGGAACCATGTACAGGTGCGAAAGCAACGGACGCAAACTTTTACACTGGCGGTGGCGTTCACGCTGGTGCTGACGCAGGCGTTGCGCGGAAAGGAAACCTGGGGACAATCCTTATAGCGTGAGCCGAGAACGACTACAAATGTATAAAAGGACGAGCGTTAACTTCCAACTGAGTTTATTGTGCATATTGTGCAGAGCACGAAAACATATAAAGGAGAGAGTAAAGCATGTGTCGAAAAACCATGTGACAAAAATGAGCAATGCAAACATGAGTAAGGCAAAAAAAACAGAAACCAAGAAATAAAGCTCAGGAAACTATGCAAAAAAAACTAAAAGGCCTATCATTATTAGCGCGCGGAGATACTTTCGAGGAACCTTAATCCCTTCTCAGACAGAGACACACACGGAAGGCTTGCTAGCGCGTGAGACTTGTTCGCGTGCAGTCGGCACAGTCTCGACATTGACTCGATTGCGATAATCTCTGTGCTTATACAACGTCACAGTGTCCTCGAAAATGGGCACACAGTTCCACGCAGTGCAGTGCTGTGCAAGAAAACCATGCGTCCCATTTCTGGCATCGTTAACATACTCTCTCAGTTGATCTTTCAGACATCTTCAGATCTGTCCGACATAACATGCACCACAAGAAAAGGGGATCCTATAGACAACTTCCCTGATACATTGAATTTACATGGTTCTGTGTGTAACTTTTCATTCAGTGGATAGTGGCGTCTTCAGGGGGTTTGTTGATTTAGTATGACTGTATAATTTGAACGGTGCAAAAAACAGCACACGAACACCCGCATGATTTTCAATTTTATCGAACCTGCGAGATTCTGTTATTTGTACGGAACGACAGCTATCCTTTCACGCTTTGTGTCTGTGTAGCTCGGATCCTGCCCTTGTATCTGCTTTGCCTTACTAGTCCGCAGGATAGACTCGACAATAGATGCGATAAACGTCTCAAAAATACTAGAAGCCGTAAGCCGGGACCCTTGAGCTTCTAAGCTCGCAGAAATGCTGTGATTGCACGACCTGTTCAAAGCATTCTCAAGAAAAGATTGTGCTATGCCTCGCTTTACTAGCTTGCTGTGAGCAGAATAAAAAAATTAAGCTATGGTTTCTGCACACGTGGTTTGTAATGCCAACAAATATTCTGTATGCTAAATAACAGTCTTAAAATAATAAGCGTAAGGTGTCATTCTCGGGCATCTCATGTGTCAGCCCAATGCACTTCAAACGAACTTCAAACACGCCTTCATTAGGACCGATATCGATTAGGTTACACTTCAGAACAACCACAAAATCATCCACGTATTTAAATACTATGATGCCATGCGTACTGTAACTTTTTTCTGCCGTATATTGCCCATTTTGGCCAACTGCAGGTCACTCAGTAGGGCTGCTGGGCATGAGCCGATTTAAACGCCTTTCTTCTGTAGATATGTGCAATCATTTCATTGAACGAATTTAGAGGTAGGGTACAGTAAAACAAGGTCAAGGAAATCCCCTGCACTGCCACTGATTTTTAATCCCGCGCACTAATAAGAGCCTAGAAATACCGTGCACTGATTCATGCTAGCCAGGCGACGCAGTGAGGTGCGCCCTGTCAGATTACCGAGCCACATGCGCCTCGCCTTCGAAGTCGTACGAAAATCGTAAGAAAAATCGTAGATATAAAATACAGCAAGATTCAAATAAAATATATTATCTGAAATCTTACGTGCCATAACCGTGATGACATCATGGGACTAGCCGTAGTGGAGGGCTCCGGCATGTTCGACCATCTAGAGTTGTTTTAACGTGCACAGATATGGCACAGAACACGGGCAATTGCCATTTCTATTTCATCAAAATACGACAGCCGCAACAGGCATCGAACCCGAGAACCTCCGGTCAGCATCCTAGCACCCTAGCCACTGTTCTACAATTTACCATTTGTTTTACTTTGGTTTGCCCAATTTATTACTGCTGCATGCGGACGTTGGGTCAGTGCTTTCCGCCTTGGTAAAGTCTTCACCTAAAAACCCTCGTATTGCGCGAATATATCATTGAGTAGGAAACTTTAGCTCACCTGGTTATTTTTGCATTTTGCATCGATTTTGTCATCCTTGTGCTATTTCATTTTCCGGAAGCTTTCACGCTTTATTAATGTGTGAGCCCTCTTAAGATTCAGGTTCACAGTCTACTGCTTTCCTTTGTTAACTTTATAATAAATTTTCATATTGCAATGATATTTATGTCACACTATATGTGTAATGGTTATTCTTCTCTAAATCTGGACTTATGTTTTCTGAAACTTTAACGGTATAACTAACACAGGTTGTCATCATGACCTCAGATCCCAATTTGTACAAAGAACGTCGCATTCTGAATATGAAGGGGTCTTCAGGGAGACAATCTAGCTGCCTAGAGCAACATCATCATCATCATCATCAGCCTGTCTACGTCCACTGCAGGACAAAGGCCTCTCCCATGTTCCGCCAGTTAACCCGGTCCTGTGCTTGCTGTTGCCAATTTATACCCGCAAACTTCTTAATCTCATCTGCCCACCTAACCTTCTGTCTCCCCCTACCCCGCTTCCCTTCTCTGGGAATCCAGTTGGTGACCCTTAATGACCAGCGGTTATCCTGTCTACGTGCTACATGCCGGGCCCATGTCCATTTCCTCTTCTTTATTGCAGCTATGATATCCTTAACTCCCGTTTGTCCCCTAATCCACTCTGCTATCTTCTTGTCTCTTAAGGTTACACCTACCATTTTTCTTTCCATTGCTCGCTGCGTCGTCCTCAATTTAAGTTGAACCCTCTTTGTGAGTCTCCAGGTTTCTGCTCCGTAGCTAAGTACCGGCAAGATACAGCTGTTATATACCTTCCTCTTGAGGGACAGTGGCAATCTACTTGTCATAATTTGAGAGTGCCTGCCGAATGTGATCCACCCCAATCTTATTCTTCTAGTTACTTCAATCTCGTGGTTAGGCTCTGCGGTTATTACCTGCCCTAAGTAGACATAGTCTTTTACAACTTCAAGTGCACTATTACCTATCGCAAAGCGCTGCTCCTTTCCGAGGTTGTTGTACATTACTTTCGTTTTCTGCAGATTAATTTTAAGACCCACCTTTCTGCTCTCCTTGTCTAACTCCGTAATCATGAGTTGCAATTCGTCCCATGAGTTACTCAGCAATGCAATGTCATCGGAGAAGCGCAGGTTACTGAGGTACTCTCCATTAACTCTTATCCCTAACTGTTCACATTCTAGGCTTCTGAAAACGGGCTGTAAGCACGCAGTGAATAGCATTGGGGAGATTGTGTCCCCCTGCCTTACACCCTTCTTTATTGGTATTCTGTTGCTTCCTTTATGAAGCACTATCGTAGCAGTTGATACCCTGTAGATTTCTTCCAGAATGTTTATATATATTTCATCTACGCCCTGATTCCGCAGTGTCTGCATGACGGCTGATATTTCTACTGAATCAAACGCCTTCTCGTAATCTATGAAGGCTATGTATAGTGGTTGGTTATACTCTGAGCATTTCTCTATTACCTGATTGATAGTATGAATGTGGTCAATTGTTGAGTAGCCTGTTCTAAATCCTGCTTGTTCCTTTGGTTGATTGAATTCTAATGTTTTCTTTACTCTGCTAGCAATTACCTTTGTAAATAGCTTGTATACTACAGAGAGCAAGCTGATTGGCCTGTAATTCTTCAAGTCCTTGTCATCTCCTTTCTTATGTATTAAGATGATGTTAGCGTTCTTCCAAGACTCTGGTACTTTTCCCGTCAGGAGACACCTCGTAAATAGAGTGGCTAGTTTTTCTAACACAATCTGTCCTCCATCTTTCAGCAGATCTAATGTTACCCGATCCTAACCAGCAGCTTTGCCTCTGTGCATGCTCTCCAAAGCTTTTCTGACTTCTTCTATCATTACCGGTGGGGTGTCGTCTGGGTTACTGCTAGTTCTTATAGTATTAAGGTCGTCATTGTTTCGGCTACAGTACAGATCTCTGTAAAACTCCTCCGCTATTTTAACTATCCTATCCATATTGGTAGTTATTTCGCCTTCTTTGTCCCTTAGTGCATACATCCGCCTTTTGCCTATCCCAAGTTTTCTCTTCACTGCTTTGACGCTTCCTCCGTTTTTCAGAGCGTGCTCAATTCTCTCCATGTTATACCTTTTTACATCGCATACTTTACGTCTATTAATCAACTTCGAAAGCTCTGCCAGTTCTATTTTGTCTGTTGTACTTGACACTTTCGTGATTTGGCGCTTCTTAATTAGGTTCTTCGTTTCCTGGGAAAGCTTGCCGGTGTCCTGTCTAGCTACCCTGCCTCCAACTTCCACTGCACACTCCGTGACGATACTCGTCAGATTATCATTCATTGTATCTACGCGAAGGTTGGTTTCCTCGCTAAGAGCAGAGTACCTGTTCTGCAGTGACACTCTGAATTCCTGTATTTTCCCTCTCAGTGCTAGCTCATTGATTGGCTTCTTGCGTATCAGTTTCTGTCGTTCCTTCTTCAAGTCTAGGCGGATTCGAGCCCGTACCATTCTATGGTCACTGCATCTTACCTTGCCAACCACTTCCACATCCTGCACGACTCCTGGGTGTGCAGTCATTATAAAGTCTATTCCGTTCTTATTTACGCCATTAGGGCTCCTCCATGTCCACTTGCGGTTTTCTCGTTTTCGGTAGAAGGTATTCAAAATACGCAGATTATTGCGTTCTGCGAATACCACTAGTAGCTATCCTCTGGCGTTTCTAGTGCCGATGCCATAATCTCCTACTGCCTGGTCTCCAGCCTGCTTCTTTCCTACCTTTGCATTAAAGTCGCCCATTACTATAGTATACTGTGTTTTCACCTTACTCATTGCCGATTCCACGTCTTCATAGAAGCTTTCAACTGAAGCGTCATCATGGCTGGATGTAGGCGCGTAAGCCTGTACTACCTTCGTTTTGTATCTTTCATTCAGTTTAATTACAATGCCTACCACCCTTTCATTAATGCTATAGTAATCCTCTATGTTGCCAGCTATGTTTCTGTGAATTAGGAACCCTACTCCCAGTTCTCTTCTGTCTGCCAAGCCCCGATAGCAAATGACGTGCCCATTCTGTAGCACAGTATAGGCCTCATCTGTCCTCCTAACCTCACTCAGCCCTATTATATCCCATTTAATGCCTTCTAGCTCGTCGAATAATACAGCTAGACTTCCCTCACTAGATAACGTTCTAACGTTAAATGTTGCTAAGTTCAAGTTCCAATGGTGGCCTGTCCGTATCCAGAGATTCCTAGCACCCTCTGCTGCTTTGCAGATCTGACCGCCACCGTGGTCAGTTGCTCCGCAGCTGGTGGGGACTGAGGGCCGTGAGTTAATTGACGAATGCCTACGGGAGGGGGTGGCCAGATACTGCACCAGGGTGGCCAATCCTTCTCTGGTGAGATCATTGGTGCGTACCGGCTTTAAGCCGGTACGACCAGACAGTAGCGTTGGCGGCCACCCACCACGGAGCCCAACGAGGGGACGCTACAAGTTTACAAATGCTGAAACCTGCAGACGCCAGCCGTACAATAAGCTTTAAAGTGCACCGACGACTTTCTGGGGAAATTACGTTTGATTCATTGGCTGGCTTGTGTTAAATGCAAAGTTAAATCTATGCGAGCTAATTTTTAAAGGAGTTTCTCGAACGGAACCACAGCCATAATTTACGACACGACAGCTTCAAAAAATATATTCATCATACGAACTACGATACACAACAATTAACATACCCGATTCCCAGCCCTGAAAATACAACTTGAGAATTGTTTCTCCATACATTTCCTCAAAAAGAAGGTACACAAATACCTTTTAAAAAAATCGAAACAGACTTTGCTACCTCTTTCTATTTCTCTTGATATGTTGCCTGTCTTGGATAAGCAGCCCGTTCCTTTTTTTGTTGTTGTTGTTTCTTTAAAGTCATTATTGTGCATAAGCCGTTCTCCTTACTAATTACAATTACTATATTTATGTACACAGTTTTGCGATCAATGCTTTGATTCCCGGAATAAATCGGGCTTTCTTTATTTTATTATATGCAGTAATATTTTCTTTGTCATGTGTAAATGGTTATTCACGTTTGTACATGATGGATTAAAGCTGTGCGCGCTGACATTAAACCCCACATATCAATAAAAGCTTCTCACAGTTTCTTTGATTTTACACCGACTTCCTAGGTGACGATATGACAACTGGTTGTCTGGAATAAATGGAATCAAATGAAAATGTATCATTTTCAAATACGCAGTGTTTGTTCAATATGCATAACTACTAGAGTTATTTACGTAAGCGCGAAAACTAATTTACAATGAAACAAAACGGGGGGCTACAAAGCAGGCCAGTCAAAGCTGGGCTTAGTAATTGATTGAGTCAGGCCCTTGCCTAACTTTATTTATGTCTGTACCGAACCAAAATTTAGTGAAACGTAACGCAGACATTGGAAGCCTATAAACAATAGCGGTAAGGCATGTTCTCCGAGAATAATAATCTGGGTGCTGGTAGTCTTCGAGGCCGCAACACACTCGAAGAAGTGTTGTACCGTGCCAAAAGAAGGCAGCACTCCTCAGGCGGCCTTGCTTCGAAGGATAATCGGGAGCGTTATCTTGAAGACGGTGCGCTGCCTGTTCTACCGGCAATAAGTCGACCATTTGTATTGTAAGCATGAGGCACCTCGCAGTACGAAGCATTCCGCGTCTAGCTGTCATAAGCGCACACGCGTTCGTACCGAAGAATGCTTTCACACTTTTTCTTTTTTTTTCCTTCAGTACCGCTGTAGCTGGGGGGCTTTCCACCAAATGGCGACCTCTGTTCTATTAGAAGCTGCTTCGGCCTTCAGTGCGAGTAGGAATGGTATATTTTAGTTAAGTACATAAGTAAATTTCCATTAAAAAAAACCACCAGTCCGGTGCGGCACGCGCCGCACAGTCACAACTAAAGATGCAAGAACGGTATTTGAGAACCTTTAAAAATCACTCTTTGGGTAACTGTTACAAGCACACTTGAAGAGTGCCTTGCAACGCCTTTAATCGTCATACTTTTGGTGTAGACTAGAGGCATTCGCTGTGCCACTCTTTGGAGAAGCGTATAGAATACCCGCTACGTGCTTGCATGGAGTTTTGAACAACTTTTTGACGTTGCGGCTGATGACGTTATGCCTCAAGCTTTTAGAATCTGTTGGAGCATTCGATGACCCGGTTGTTACACAATTATCTTTGTGTCACACCTGGTTTTTCTTTTCCTGTTCTAGAACACTTGATTATTTAGATTTAACGCGCCGCCTTTCTCATTGTCTAGATTGTGTATAATGTTAGTCTGCAACAAACTTCAAGCATAAACTTGGTTTTGTGGTATATAGGCTGGCACGCTGAAGACCTAGGTTCGAATCAAATCGTGTCGTTGGTGTTTTCTGTATGCTTACTTTTTTTTTACTTTGCACTAAAATGTTACGGACAACAGCGGCGACGGTGGACAACTACCGCGCACACCATCCTTGTTCTGATTCGTAACTTAAGCTGTAAAAATGTCACCTTTCTGGTGTAGCATTACGCCATTAAAATGTAGCAAATTCATTCACGATACTGGTTTGAGGTTAGCGTGATGGCCTTTCTCAAGCGAAGGACAAGTGTGTGGCAGGGATGGGAGATTAAAGAAGAAAAATGCGTGCATGTGAATGCGCCTGCGTCATAGTAACGTTGACAGTTAATGTGGTTACATAAAAAACCAGATTGATTGATATGTGGGGTTTAACGTCCCAAAACCACCATATGATTATGAGAGACGCCGTAGTGGAGGGCTCCGGAAATTTTGACCACCTGGGGTTCTTTAACGTGCACCCAAATCTGAGCACACGGGCCTACAACATTTCCGCCTCCATCGGAAATGCAGCCGCCACATAAAAAAAAACCAGAAGAAATAAACAACATCAATACAAAACAACACAGAAAAAACATTAGCAGCAACAATTGAGTACGTTTTCATTAGAAATGTCAAGTAATAGCTTATCGCAACACCTTTCATTACAAAAAAAACGCTCGTGGGGAGTTCTTCGCACCATATATCTGGCTACATTTAGGAGTTGCGTCCACAAGGGGAAATCTAAAGCTCAGTTTGAAACCCGTTAACAACTCTCTAAGAAAAATGGGGTGCTGTTCATGGAAGAATCGACCATTGCACCAAAATGAAAAATCTATATGACGTAAAGGCAGGCCCCTCAAACACAGCATTAGTTTTGGTTTCGAGGAACATGCACGCTCGTAGCGTTTGCCTGGCATCTTAAGATGTGGTTGAACTGAGTGAGATTGGTGTGGATATTGGCATTTGTTGGCTTTTACAAGTTTTTAAAAATAAATTCGACACCACTGTAAAGAAAGTTTCTTTCGGTTATATTGCCACCTACTGCATAGCCGTCTATCAGCACCGGTATATCCAGAGAAAGCCGCACATATCGCTCAGTCGAATCCACACCCTTTACTGTTAGCGTCGATCGGAGGTCTTCAGCACGTCGACTGCCAGCGACCTCGCCTCCAAGGGTCGCTTGCGTTAGTTTTCCCGGCGGGGACTGGGGGACCGTGCGCCAGCATGGCGCTGTGGCGAAGATGAAAAGCGCCTCGGCGACGGTGAGCGCGACTGCCGTCCAGAAGGCGGTTGCATGCGCTGTTGAGCCAGGTAGTCCTCAATGTCCTGGGGTCGCTGGCCATACCGAGGAGGCGCTGAATACACTGAAAAGCCGCGCAGCCCGAGGCGCCGGTATGGACACTGGCGGTACAAATGGTCCGCTTCACCGCAGTGGAAGCACAAAGGTCGGCGATCAGGAGTGCGCCAAACATCAGATTTCCGAGGCGAAGCACGTGTGTCGTCAACGCAGTGTGCTGGTTGTTCCGCAAGATGCACAGGGCTGGCGTAAACGAGGGGTGGGGGCGTGCGTGTGTTCTCGTAGTACCGTAGAGGCTGCGCCGACTGAAGTGAAACCGTAGGAGGTGCCTGAACAAACAGCGGGGAAGAGGAAGCTGGGTGCTTCAAGGCTTCCGCATAGGTCGCACGGTGGTAGTCAGCCGGGGCGGGTGTGGCGTTATCCAGACTCACAGGGTCACGAAGGGCATAATGCAGCTCGTCCTTGACGATGTTTGCAGTGGAACTCACCGTAGGTAGTAGTGGTGTGGCAGCCTTTTGCAGCTCCTCGCGTACTATAGAGCGGATAAGGTCGCGCAGACACTCGGTGTTGCTCCCAAAAGTCGTGAGAACTTGAGCAGTAGACGTGTTCACATGCCGCTCATACAGGGTGGATCGATGCTGAAGCACCTTTTCCATCGTGACGGCTTTGGACAAAAACTCGGCGACCGTGTTCGGAGGGCTCCGTACAAGGCCATCGAAAAGCTGCTCCTTAACTCCCCGCATCAGGTGACGCAACTTCTTTTCTTCTGTCATACTTGGATCAGCCCGTCGGAACAGGCGCGTCATATTTTCCACATAGGTCATGACAGTTTCGTTGGGCATCTGAATGCGGGCCTGGATCGCTCGCTCCGCTCGTTCGTGGCGATCAGCACTTCTGTAAGTGACCAACAGCCGGCGGCGGAATTCGGGCCACGATGTTATCTGTTCGTCGTGATTCATGTACCAGGTACTTGCTCCATCCTCCAAATAGAAGTACACACGCCGTAGTTTGGCCGCGTCGTTCCAGTCGTTCAAAGCAGCCACGCGTTCGAAGTCGACCAACCAGTCCTCGACGCCTTCGAGCTCGGTGCCATGAAACGGTGTTGGAACCTGTGGACTTTCGAGGGTGTACCGAGTCACCGGGGGGTTTCTCGTACCTGTTAAAGTGGTTTGAACGGACGTGCTCATCATACTGGTGTGAACTGTGGGGTCAGCTTCGGGTGGCAATCCCCTGATCCTGCGGCTTGTCTGATGAACGGGAGTGTGAACTCGCACTGGGCTTGTGGTGCCGCTTCCAGGAGGGGTCTGAAACATCCGTGAGGGGCTACCCAGCACCTCCACCAATTGTCACGTCGCTTCAGGGGGTGTCGAGCAGGTTTATTGATGTCCGAGCAACAGGGCTCTAACCAAGCGCGTTGGTTGGGCTTGTTTGCCAGAGCGGGGGTCCAGAGCGGGGTTTGCCAGGACGGGGGTATTTTAATTCGTTATTTTGTGAATTCTTAACTCTTTACTGTGGTATTCGATACCACAATCAGGAAATTTTCTTTTGGTTATATGTCTTTTATTATGTTATTTTGTGAATTCTTAAGTCAGGCGATTCGAATGATGTGGTTGACTTGAGTTCGTAGCGCTTGCCTCCGATCCTTCTCGCCACTCGCTGCGTGATATTACAAGTTGGATCGCGCTCAGTTATCTCGCTCGGTGGGCGTGCCAACTACGGGAAAGATAAAGACACCAAGTTTTGGCGGGCAGAGATTGGAAGCGACAGTGACCTATGCCGAGCAAGTGAACCATGCATTCGACGAAGATGGCTAAATCAGACAATGCATGCGCGGCTCTGCGGTGTGTTAGCCCTGAGAATTCCAGTTCCGCGTAGGTTTTTCAGGTTTCCTAGGGGCAGTGGATGAGAACGAGTATTTGGACTCATTATTTGCGCAGGTATCGCTTTTAGAAGAGTACTTGAGTTAATCCAGTTCTCGTCAAGCCTGACAGGACTGACAGAAGTGCAATGTCACTATACCGCTCCGCCGCGGTAGTCTAGTGCCTAAGGTACTCGGCTGCTGACCCGCAGGTCGCGGGATCTAATGCCGGCGGCGGCTGTATTTTAGATGGAGCCGAAAATGTGGAAGTGCTTGTGTGCTCAGATTTGGGTGCACGTTAAGGAACCTTAGGTGGTTGAACCTTTCTGAGCCCTCCACTACGTCGTCTCTCATAATCGCATGGGGCGTTTGGGACGCGAAACACCACAAATTAATCAATCAATGTCACTATACTAAGTGGTCCACACAGCAGTTAAGCTGCTGTCGAAAAAATGTATTTAGTGAAATACATGAATTCGTCTTGGCTTGGCCACGTATGTTTTGCTTCTTTTATTTTTGGCATTTAATTCAAATGATGTCAAGTAATTATTGGCTCATCCTTGTTCATGAAATTCATGTACCCGTGGTATGAAAGTTTGTGAGTGAATACGTCTAATAATGTCGCTGAAGTACATGTGATCGACTAAATCGCACTAGAAATCATTGAAGGGAATGTCGCATGAGCCCCGTTTTGAGAAGTGAACAATTCTTGTCTTCCTCAAGCAACGCTGCTGCCTTGACGAAGCCAAATAAACTCGCCAGAACATTTTCTCCGGTGACATTCTCTCTTGAAAAAAAAATTTGATTGCTTCAAGCCTCTCTATACATCTGAACTTTATTTTCGTCTGGTGCTGTTGTGATAGAAAACTATGTGCGCCATGTTAACAAATGTGATTGAGTCAAACATTATGTGCTCTACTCACTATTGTTAATAATTTTTAAATTGGTTCGAATATTTTTGGTTCAATCTTTGCTTATTATGTCCATATGTCAGTTGAAAATTGAAGCTGCCTATATGTAACGACACTTTCACACTACGTGAATGGCTCCTTTTTTATACGATACGTGCAATAAAAAGTTTATTTTACTTGTGTCAACCGAGTTTCATCTTACTGACAAATGAGTTCGCTTAACTATCGCCTCTTTAAAACACAAACAAAATAAAATTAGTTAACACAATTTTACAAATTGCCGCATCACCCAGTCAGTCAGCCGGTCTGAAAGAAGGCACGAGCTAGCTCCTTCCCCTTGCATGCAAAGTGGGAAAGGAGAGTTCCCATGGCAGCCCTTCCGCCCTTCTTCCCTCAATTTTGTCCTTTCCCTCTATTTGATGACCTCACCAGTGACGTGATCAAAGAAATGTCATGATCGTATTTTATTTTCAGGAGGATGCCCGGCAGCCGCCAGTGTTAAAAGCGGCACTGATACTGCGTGTCAGCATGCGATGGCGAATACATGGGTTGTGGCGGTAATATCTTTATTCCTCCCAGAAAGCAAAAAAAAAAAACAAATGGTGAGCACCAGCACACAGACGTGGTTGCGCCATTTCAGGGGAGGTCGGTGGAGATCTCTTGGGATACCGCAGCCTCCAATGCGCACTGGATGAGCCGGCATTTGTCTTCTGGCTCGGAGGCACGCAAGGGGGACTTCCACGACTCTAGGGTGTTTGTGTTGTCTGTGTTGTAGTGCATCCACGTCCACACCATATGTATGAGTGTCGCTGGATATGAGCAATGCTTGAGGCTTGGCGCTACCTGTTGCGGAAAAATTGTACTGTCTAAGAAGGGGTGTGAGAAGCTGCCGGTGTGTTGTCTGCGCCAATGGACGGCCTCACGTCTTGTCAATTCGTGGTGTGCCGGAAGGTATACGAATGTTCCGAGCTGGCTGTACTGTAGGATGTCTGGATACGTGTTTAGTAGTGTGTCACGTGACATATTTGTGTCAGGGGAAGCGGCACGGGGAAGCCTACACTCGGCTCGGCAGGTAAGATCTCGGGCGGGTGTGTGCACCTGTGCGTTCCCGCTCAGCAACTCATGCGCTGGAGTCCAAGGGAATAAGCGGGACGTTGAAGAGGGAGAGCAGGGAGTAAGAGGTAAAGGGAATTTCCATCCCCTGGTAAAGTAATCAGCTAAAGTCTCCCGATCCCGTGAAATTTAACTAAAAAAAACGCCAGTTTCATAGAGACAGCTCCAGAGACCGAGGTAGTTTTCGTATGGCCAATCCAATAAAAGCAATAGCTGTGCCCTGTATTGAACTCCTTGACATTCTGTCCTTTTATCTGAACTTCACCTCTGCGATATAAGATGCTAACATTGCAACACAAAAGAACAGTATCGGCATCTGATCCTGTGTCAGCCCTCATTTAAGAGATTTATATTCGGCATATATGGCTACAGGCTTAACCTTTCAGTTTACTCTTGCTGTTGTAAACTCTGCCAAGAAGACGACGCAGCAACTTCGTAGTGCTGAGTTTGCGCGTATCACAACCCCTCCACAGTGGGAGGACCATGCTTCTTACCTCGGACCTGGAAACACAAGTATGGGTCACGGGGTGGGCAGCCGCAGCTGCCAGGGACCTAGGTCTCCCTTCATTCCTGGCGGCCTCACTGGACTCTCGCACGCTGAACATCAACTACACCTATATGGCGCCGAATAGATGTTTCTCCTCCTCTTCTCAGCAGCCTGTATCCTCTCAGTGTCGTCAATGTCTTTGCGTTTGTTAGTGGTTTTACGCACTGGCGTTTCAAGTTTTAGTCCCACTGTTTCAGAGGCAAAGAAAGTGCTATCCCATGACCGAGGATGCCGAATAGGGGTGTATCCGCAACGGCTCCACTACAGGTATTTTCATCATTCGACAGTGTTTGTATAAAGGATGAAATGCAATATGAATTTGGTTCATTCGTGACACTTTGTTGTTTGCATCACAAGTAAAACTACTTGGATAGATCGTATAATTTCTCAAATGTAACCAGTTCATGATTCAGGACTTCTCCGTATGACTTAAGCTGGGCGTGCTTGCGTCAATTTGGCTCCATCGTCAGTGGGAACACACAGGGTACCTGGATTTCATAAAGCATTTTATAATACTCCTCAGCAGTGCGGCGAGTCAACGGGACGGCTTTAAGCTCTCCCATAGTAGAGTACCTGTAGTACTCTAAATCGTTACCCACTTTTTCTAAACACTTGGTCTCTAAACGTTTAAAATATCTTGGACTCAGGGACGGCACACAGCTCTCCCATAGTAGAGCACCTAGTGCTCTAAATCGTTAACTACTTTTTCTAAACACACTCACTTGAAATGTTGTTACCAGTTCGCAATAAACTTCTCTGTTTCGCCTTCACCCATATCGGGGACGGCTTTACGCTCCCCCATAGTAGAGTACCTAGTACTCTAAATTATTAAACACTTTCTCTAAACACCCATATTCTAATGCGTCCGAATCAACTCCTTCACACGTCAATGCGTTGTGACCACGGAGGTTTTTTGAAACTTGTTTAGGACAGTGGACATTCAGATGACCGCGACGGATCGGGAGGAGCGCCGACAAAACGGCATACGCGGCATTGCAAAAGAGTTGAAGCATTTTGCACGAAATAAGCGATGGTCAGTGACCGAAGTAGTGGGATCATTCGGTGGTACCATAGATCACCCGTGACCCTGACCACTCAGACGGGAAATTGAATGAAAAAGCAGCTATGCGTAATGTACATTCATGATAAATGATCCCCTGTGCTTTTGTTTTTCATCCCGAAGACGTATAGCGGGTACCATGCATATCCTGTGCAGGACAGTCCTGTGCAGGATGTCCTGTGCAGGACAGTGGACATTCAGATGACCGCGACGGATCGGGAGGAGCACCGACAAAATGGCATACGCGGCATTGCAAAAGAGTTGAAGCATTTTGCACGAAATAAGCGATGGTCAGTGACCGAATTAGTGGGATCATTCGGTGGTACCATAGATCACCCGTGACCCTGACCACTCAGACGGGAAATTGAATGAAAAAGCAGCTATGCGTAATGTACATTCATGATAAATGATCCCCTGTGCTTTTGTTTTTCATCCCGAAGACGTATAGCGGGTACCATGCATGTCCTGTGCCCTGAAGGCCGAAAGAAACCTTCTGTGTGTGTGTTCCAATACTCACTGTAGACGTCTAAATAGACATCTGAATGAACGGCGGCCATCTTAAGTCCCATTCCAATTTTCACGTAGCCAGCAAAGTAGACAGCTCCGAGAAGACCGCATTGTAGACAAATACAATGCAGGCTACTTTGCTGTCTAAACAAGATGACGGCTCAGCAAATCGCTCAGATAGATCAAATCTCGCCGGAATGGCGGTCTGCACAGAAGCAGTCACTTTACCAGACGCTCAATGTGAGTAACGTTTATTTGGTTTTTCTTTAAACACGAAATAAGCCAGAAAATACAACTGTTACGCTTGTTTATTTTTAGCTTTTTCTTCTCGACGCGAGGTGGCGCGTCGTAGCGTAAAAGCCGGGAGAGGAAGCCGGGAGAGTGTGGTAGAGGTCGGACGTGTTTTTGGAGAGCTCCGGAATGACAGCTACAGATAAGTGTTTTTGCATGTTTCCAGCTTGCCTCTGTCTGTAGCGTTATGAGAACGTAAGGCGCTAGCGTAAAGCTTGATTAGGTCTATTACGGTGTACGTTTTTTTTTAGTATTTTGTACTGTGTCTTTTTTTTCTCCAGCCACCACGTGGCTGAGGTCTGCGCGTAGACCGACCACGTGCATGCGCAGGTGCTGTGAAGTGTAGCGTATTTATTTATTATTGTGGTTCTTTTTAGCTTAGACCAGTGTATTTTAGTACAGTTTTCTAACACGTGGGCATCGGTAAACTGAGCTAGCCATGGTCAAAAAGACCGTAAAGTGTTCAGAGTGCGGGGTAGGTTGGAAGGTGGAAGTTAGTGCGGAGGAGAAAGCAGAAGATGACGCCAAGTGTAGACAGTGCGAGTTCGAGGAGAAAATGAAAAATATGATGGCGGTCCAGAGTGGGCTCATGGAGAAAATCGCAGAGCTGGAGAATGCATTGGCGAAGGAGCGAGAGAAAACGTCAGCCATGGAAGAAAGGCTCCGGTCAGCCGAGAAGGGCCTATCGAAGGTCGTGAAAGGGAACGAAGACGCAGGTGACGGCGGAAGCATTATGGCGACGACCCCCCGTGCGGGAGAGATGAAGGAAACAGGCATGACAAAGGCAGATACATTGGTCACAGGGCCCAGCTACCGGGAAGTAGTTTTGAGGGAGGGAGGGAGCAAACCAGCAGCCGTGACTCACGCTAGTCACCTAGTCAGCAGCCAGGTGCAGGTTTCAGAAGGAATGTCTGAACAGGTCATCATCGCCGGTGACTCAAATTTAGTCCGATGCGCAGCGGCAATCAAAGAAAGGGTGAAAGGCGACAAGAGAGTTGCAATAGGGACGTTCCCAGGACAAACGCTGGGGACAGTAATGAGTCAAGCGGGTGAACAACTCGCAGCTAAAGCTAACAATCGTAACCTCGTTGTAATTGCGGGAGGGCTAAATGACGTCCTAAAAAAAGAATCGTCAGGACTAGCGACGACCTTGGCGAAAGGGGTGGATGACATGCGCGCCGTGTCCCCCCAGGTGCAAATTGTAGTATGCACAGTACCGGAAGTACCAGTGCGCAACATCAACCTGCAAAGAGCGGTTGTCGACGCAAACAAAGAGATATGGCGAATTAGTCGAGAGAAGGGTTTCGAGGTAGTGGATTTAAACAGGGAAGTGCACAGGTGGGGTGGATTCCAAAAAGACAAGATTCATTTCGATAAGAGGCTTGGACACGAGGTGGGCTGGCGACTGGCAGGACGCGCAGTAGCTTTTTTGGGGGGCTCACGGGCCCTTCGGAGTCCGGGGTAGCTCGTAACAGGGAAAACAACCAGGAGGACGCTTTGACAGGTAGAATTGCGAAAAACCAGAAAAAAGGTAAAAGAAAAAGGAAAAAGGCGCGTGTTGCAATTAGTTACATAAACATGCAGGGTGGCAGAAAGAAGGCAAAGTGGTTAGAGATTGAGGAGCAGTTAAACAAAGAACAGATAGGCGTGTATGCGGTTACAGAAACACACCTGAGAGACTTGGAAGAGCCACCACATATTGAAAATTATGTTTGGGAAGGGTGTAACAGGACCATATCGGAAAGGAAAGGTGGGGGTGTAGGAATGCTAATTCATCGCGGAGCCAAATGGGTTAGAGTGAAACAGACGTGTTCAGAGCACCTCTGGGTTCTGGGCACAGTAGGTGGAAAGGAAACGTGGCTAGGGGTAGCCTACTTGTGGACGGGGAATAACTGCAGAGAAAGGAATCAGGAGATAGTGGATTGCATGAGTGCGGATATTAAGGAATTTGGTAATGGGGCCGAAATCATCCTTCTAGGGGACATGAATGCCCACATACATGACCTTGACGGATATTCAGACACCAATGGGAAGTTATTACTAGATCTTTGCGAGCAACATAGTCTGGAGATAGTTAACACGGGGCCTAAATGTGACGGCCAGATCACATGGGAAGTCGGAAACAAGCAATCAAGTATTGATTATTGTCTCATGACTGAAGGAATTTACCACAAACTGACAGAAATGAGGATAGACGAGGAAGGCATTAACAGCTTGGGTAGTGATCATAAACGAATAACATTACAAATGGGATACGAAACTGAAAATATGAGCATGGAATCAAAGTCTGGCAGCTCGTATTTAAATGACAAACAAATAATAAATATAGCCGCAAGAGTCGAGGAAGAAGTAGGCGAAATACCAGGCAAGGACTGGGAGTATAGTGAGCTGTTACATCTAATGACGAAGGAGATAGGGAAAGAGAAGAAAACTGTTTGCTGGAAAGGAAAAAGGAAGCCAAAAAGTTGGTGGAATAAGGAAATCCGGGAGGCGATCGAGAAGCGACGCGAAGCATCACGGGAGCATAGAAAGGCAAAAAAGGAGAAGCGGCCGCAGGACGAAGTCAAAAAAATATGGGAAATATATTTAGAGAAAAAATCCCTTGTACAGAAATTGGTAGAGGCAAAAATTAAAGGTGAAAGTGAACGCTGGATGACAGAGATACACGAAAAAAAGGAGGCCGCGCCTAGGATTTTTTGGAGCCACATAAAGGCGCTAGGTAGGAAGTCTGTCACAACGCAACAACATATTCTAGATGAAGGAGGAAATCAATTGGAAGGGTACGAAGCGCTAGGTTACATCCAAAAGGTAACAGCCGATTCGTTTCAAAAGAACGTCCAGGGGATCTCCCCGGTGAGTAAAAGTGTGGCGGAGAAAGCAACAGAGGAAGAGCTAGTACTGGATAATTTCAACTGGAAAAAGGCCGAAGGAAAAATTCCAAAGCGCACTGCCGCGGGTTTAGATGGGATTCCCGTTAGCCTCATTAACGAACTAGGACATAACACTAAAGAAGCATTGTTAAAAGCAGTAGAAAAAAGCTTAAAGGACGGACAAATACCGGACAGTTGGCGACAAAGTAGAATGAACTTAATCTATAAAGGCAAGGGAGAAAAGGACAAGATTCGCTCGTATAGACCACTAACCATTACATCGGTACTATACAGGTTGGCGATGCAAGCAGTAAAAATGAAAATAGAAACATGGGCCGAACATAACGATATTTTGGGAGAACTTCAGAACGGATTTCGAGTCGACAGGCGGTTAGACGATAACCTGTTTGTTCTCACTCAGTGTATAGAAATATCTAAAATAGAGAATAGGCCGTTGTACGTGGCTTTTCTAGACATCACTGGGGCATACGACAACGTTAATCAGGAAATTGTGTGGGATATATTGAAAGGAATGGGCATGGGCGACGACTGTATACAGCTTTTGAGGGAGATATACCAAGAAAATACAGTTTGCATAGAGTGGGAAGGAATGCGTAGCAAAGAGAACGTTGAGGTTAGCAAGGGTCTGAGACAGGGATGTCCTTTGTCCCCGCTGTTATTCATGCTGTACATGGTGAGTATGGAAAAAGCGCTAGAAGTTAGCAACATTGGTTTTAATCTGTCACACAAACAGGGCGGCATGATGATTGAGCAGAAGCTTCCAGGTTTATTTTATGCGGACGATATCGTCTTATTTGCGGACAGTCGAGATGATATACAGCAGCTGGCGAATATATGCGGAAGGGAAGGTGAAGCTCTTGGACTAGGATTCAGTGTAACGAAGTGTGGATTGATGGTATTCAATGATCCCTGTGATCATACGGTGTCCATACAAGGCCAAGAAATACCGAGGGTAAGTGAATACAAGTACCTTAGAGTATGGGTAAATGAGAGTGATAGATACATGGAGGTACAGGAAAAAGCCTCGGCAGCAAAAGGAAAGAGGAATGCGGCAATAATGAAGCACAGAGCGTTGTGGGGATACAATAGGTATGAGGTGCTTCGAGGTCTGTGGAAGGGTGTAATGGTTCCAGGGCTTACTTTTGGGAACTCAGTGGTGTGTTTGTGCATGAGGGCAGAGGTGCAATCGGGAATGGATGTAAATCAAAGGACTGTGGGACGCCTCGCGTTGGGTGCTCACGGGAAGACGACAAACGAGGCTGTAAAGGGCGATATGGGGTGGGCAGGTTTTGAGGCGAAGGGAAGCGCAGAGCAAAATAAGGTTCGAAGAATGGCTAAGAAATATGAAGGAGAGTAGATGGGCAGAGAAGGTGTTCCGTTATTTGTATAGGAAGAGCGTGGACACACAGTGGAGAAAAAGAACTAGAAGACTCACTAGTAAATATACGGCTGGTATTGTAAGCCATATGTCAACAAAGAGCGTTAAGGGAAAAGTCAGGGAGGCGGAGAGGATTTACTGGATGGCAGCTATGGAGAAAAAACCGGCTTTGAGTAACTACCGAAAGGGCAAAAATGAAATAAGGAGGGAGGCATTTTACGATAATTCAAGGGGAAGCGCTTTACTGTTTGAAGCGAGATCGGGTTGCCTTAGAACGCGTAGTTATAAAGCAAGATTCAGTAAAGAAGAAGAACAATGCACATGCTGCGGGAAAGATAAGGAAACGGCGGAGCATGTTCTGATTGAATGTGGAGATATCCACCCAGGTGTACGTTTGGGCACGAGCCTACAGGAAGCCTTGGGTTTTAGGGACAACAATGGAAAGCTGAACACACCCGCGATTGAAATAAGTAAGAGACGGTTAGAGTATTGGTGGCAGAAAATTAGAGAGAAAGGACAAAAATAAATATTGGAAAAATAAAATATGGACAGTGTGCCGTAAATGGCAGAGAACTTAAGCTGAAAATTTACCTTTTTTTCCATTAAGATAGAATTTATCGAAGTAGAGGCATTAGGCCAACATCAAAAAAGAAAAAAAGTTTTTTTTTTTTTGTCGAGCCTGGTGGCATACTTGTCACCACCCCGTTATAAAGGGGACGCTCATAGCATCCATCCATCCATCCAGCCGTCCAGAAGTGTTCCGATTCTCGGACAGCATGGACTCGATGCTGTCTTCTAAGCAGTCTGCGTAGACTGTCTACGTGCTGTTTAAAAATTGGAACACAGCCAGATGGGACTGTGTTCTTCTTAATTGTCATCGTCCTCATCCTCATCATGTATAGTGGGTATCTTTCATGGGCTGTGCCGTGACGAGAGAAATAATGTGTGGTCTGGAACGCACTTGTTTTTGATCAGCAGCGTCATCGAGAGGTGACGGTGGACTTGTATCTACCATAAGAAACATGGCGTATATCCGAAGTGAATGGTGATGAGTGAGCAAAGCACTGGAATTCTTCGGTGTTACCGAAACTATCCTTGACACCCCTGAAAAATGTGACATCTTTCATAGTACTGTTGCTTTTCCACGTAATAATACTTTTGGGGACGTTAAACTCCACATAATAATCAATCAATCAATCAATCAATCAATCAACTGGAAATTCCTGGATTAACACACCGCAGTGCCACGAAAAACATGCTTTCCCTATTCAGCCATTTTCGTCGAATGCATGTTCACTTGATCGGCATAGCTTACTGTGCTTCTGGTCTCTGCCCGCCAAAACTTGTCTTTATATTTCCCGTAGTTGGAACGCCCACTGAGCGAGATAACTGAGTGTGATCCAAGGAAAATAAAGATAAATTGCTGGAGTGGAAGCTTTAGCAATGCCTTGCCAGCAGACGTGAAGCCAGCTTTTGCCACTACCAAGATGGCGGAAACATGCTCTTTTCTGATAGCGCCCACTTAAAAATCAAGTGGCTTTGATATGTTATGTAAATGCTACGTTAGTTCTATATTAAAGGTAGTTGTTCCCGACAAAGTAACACACAGAAACAAGTATGGATGACTGAATATTCAAAGAACTTTGCCTACAATTAGAGGCTCACCAAGGAAAACTAGTAACTGTAAGACGCACTTGGAGCACAATGTGACCCGAAAAAGTTCCCACACTAAACTCGTTGGGCGTGAGAGGGAAACGCTTCGTTTTTAATCGCTGAACGATGATACTTGATCATGCCCCTAGTAAGATGACCGCCACAGCCGCCAACTTTCCACAGGAACGGCTTCACTTCTGCGCAATCATTTCCACTCCAGCATTTTTTTTTCATCCTCCTTGGTGCGATCCAACTCGTTACATGACTGAAAGAGGGGCGAGAAGTATCGGAAGGATGCGCTACGAAGTCGAGTCAACCACTTCACTCGCTTCGCCTGGTTCAAAATTCCCAAATTAATAAAGAAAAGAAAGATATAACTAAAAGAACATTTCCTTACAGGGTTATCAAATTTCTTTATTTGTAGGAACCATGAAAGCCAGGAAATGCGAACATCCACATCGATTTCGCTCCGTTCAGCCAGATCTTCGGATGCCCGGCGACCGCTACGAGCCTGCATGTTTCTTGAAACCGAAACTGGCGCTGAGTTTCCGAGGCCTTTTTTATTATTCTGTGGTGTTTGTATAAAGAATGAAATTCAATATGAATTCGGGTTATTCTCGTCACATTTTGTTGTGCGCGTCACAAGTAAAACTATCTAAATAGACCGTATATTTCAGAAACGTAACTAGTTCATGATTGAGGACTTTTCCGTATCACTCAAGTTGGGCGTGCCTGCGTTATCTGGCTTCATCCACGGTGTTTTCGAATCGTTGTCAACATGTTCCTTCAACGCAATCTTATATTCATGTTCATGTAAACGACGTTTGTTTTGTCATCATCGTTAGAGTATGTCTAAGAAAGAAATGTTCTGTTGAGTGTTATTGATATTTGTGACTTTTTTTTTCTAAATACTACAGCATTTTCTCAGTGGCGTTTTTTGCCGGAGGGCTCAGTGCTCTCCCATAGTTGAATACGAAGTACTCAAAATCGTTAAACATTTTTTTTCCAAACGGTGAGTGCTTGTTGTAGTTCGTACAGATCTTTCATGGGACGGCTTTTGCTATCCTATAGTAGAGCAACTAGTATTCTAAATCGTTAATCAATTCTTCTAAACAGTGCTTCCACACAAACCCCTTTATGTCTTTGACTGCTGTTGATAGGCTCACGGTACGGCTTTAAGCTTTCTCATAGTAGAGTAAGAAGTACTCTGAATAGTTAACCACTTTTTCTAAACGCACAAATCGATGTTCTACCTTGTAGCGTCGGGACGGTGTATGCTGTCCCATAGTAGGGTAGGTTGCACTTTGAATCGTTAGATAAGTTTCCTAAACACAATTTAAGGAGTCTTTGTGCACAATCCTCTGACACTGGGAAAGCTTATTTCTCTCCCATAGCACTCTAAATCATGGAACATTTGTTCTGAACATAGTGTACTCTTAATCGTAGAACATTTTTTTTTCTTTAAACAAATTATCTCCTTTGCGTAGACAGTGAGTTGACCGCGACAGATCGAGGCGAGTGCCCACAAAACGACGCACGTTGCAAATGCGTTGCAGCATATCAACGAAGAAAAATGAAGATGAGTGGGTTAAGCTCTGTGATAGTTTGGCGGTACTGTAAATCACCCGTGACACTGACCACTCACACATGCAAATGAGGGAGAAAGCGGTGTAAAGTTATGCGCAATGTTTATTGGTGATAAATTGTACGTTGTCCAGAGTTTCGAAATTCATTTTGCCTTCGTTTTGGGTCATCGTCATGACCAATAGCGGGTACCAAGCATGTGCTGCGCTGTGAAAGCCGAACGAAAATTTCTGTTCTAGAACGCACTTGTTCCTCATCGTCATCATCCTAATCGTCATTATGTGTAGTGGGTGCCTTCCATGAGCTCGACCGTGACGAGAGAAATAATGAGTGGTCTGGAACGCACCGGTTCTTCATCAGTGGCATCATCGAGAGATGACGGTAGACATGTTTCAACATCATGGCGTACATCCGAAGTGAATGGTGATGAGTGGGTGAAGCAGTGAGATTGTTTGGTGTTCCGCCGAAAATAACCTTGACACCCACGACAAAATGCGACATCCTTCATATTACCGCATAGCTTTCGTACTCAAAATCAAAGAAACGATTTATTGATTTCTGCGCCATAAGGAGTGCAGTACAAATTCACAGAAATTCTCAGCTGTATTGATGAACTGAGTGTCCTGTCAAGTCAGATAGTTACGCTCGTAACAACAATATAGTGCCTTAGAAAATACCACTAAGCTTTCTTTTTCTTTTTTGAATTGTTTTTTGTCAACCAAATTACTAACAACAATGCAACACTTTGTGGGTGAGTGGAAACGCTGAGCGTAAACGCCATAATAACCATTCAATTTCACGTGTTAACCTAACTGCCCTTTCAATTACAGCAGCAAATCTTTAATGAGTAGGTGCCTGACCTACGTACTCGATAACCGACATATGTCCCTTCTAACGGCGTCAGAAATAAGTTAACGAGACCATTACCAAACGTGCTAAGAAAATAAGACATTCCGGGGTTCACTTACTAAACATATTTCACGCAAAAATAATTGTTCTGACTAACATTTCATTTAAATCAACAGATTAGTGACGAACGCCTTTTATGGCAACACTTCTTAGGCAAGCTTACATGAACCCGGCTTGCGAACAAGATGGTCAGGGAAGACAAATGAAATATTGCTTCAGCAAAACAAGATTCTTCCACATATGGCAAACATTATACTTGCTTGACTTTAACTAGTGTCGTTCGAGATCAACACTCTCGGTGCTAGACGTCTTGGAGGCCATAACGCTCTTAGGAGAAGTGCCTTACATTGCGAAAAGATGGCAGCGCTCTGCAGGCAGGCTTGCTTGAAATGAGAAATGGCAGCGCCATCTAGAACGGGGCGCTACCTGTTCTACCGGCAATGAATCGGCAAACGTGATTGTAGGCATGAGGTTGAAAAAATAGAATATAAAAATATAAAATAAAAAAGAATACTTTTTATTTCATTTTCTTAATTTTTTTCCACACCACTGTTGTCTGGAGTCTTCCCAACAAATGTCTATTCTTTCTTTGTTTCCTTAAAACCGGCGTCGGCCCTCAATGCCTGAAGGAAAATTAAACTTCGATTTTTTTTTTACGCCAGCGATCTTCCTTAAGAGACGATTATCTCTATGTGGTTACGTAAGTGTAGCAAGATCACTCACGAGAAGAAATAACGGCTACCACCGCCTTTCTCAAGCGAAATAAAAGTACCTTGCAAAGATAAAAACTATAAAAAAGAGAACGCTTCCCTGTAGTTACGCATGCCCCATAGTGACTTTGACTGGTACATAAATAAATAGGGAATAAACAGTGAGTCTACAGTACTTTTTACTGGAAATGAAAAGTAGGAACTTTTTCCAACACCTTGCATTACAAAGAAAAAATAACGCACTCATGGGAACTTCTTCGCACCAGTTTTACAGTGAAATCTCTCATGAGATCACAAGTCGGGTCTCGCACAGCGCAGCTGTCCGCCGCCGCCGGCGGTGTCCGTAACCACATCGCGCGAAATTAGCGAAAGATATTAGTACCTATAGTACCAATGACAGTGTGGGTCACGAGCCCGGGTCCGCTGGGTGCCAGCCCAGTATTCTACCACTGCGCCACACCGGTGCTTAGGACTTGTTGGCAAACTTGCCTCGTGCAGGCTTGATGTAAGGAAAGCAATCGCGTTAATACGACTTATAAAGCGTTTTAAAACAGCGAAAGAACAAGCAGTCGTCGCACAATGCGAACAGCGTAACGAGTGGGTCGTCCAGTGCTCCAACCCATTACAAATCTTGTTCTTGTTTCCCTATTAACTGTGGCGCATACCCATTTCAGGCATAATTCCTTATCGTTGTCAGCCACTGCATGAAAAATTGGCGCAAAATTCTTCGCAATAGTTTAGCGGATACCACGCTTCTCTGAAAAATGACGAAAAATAGCATAGCAAATGGCGGCTTGCTTCCACAAATTTTTTTATTAATGCCGCAGTGGGCATCAAGCAAGTGTTCTTGCAGCAGTTAACCAATGATTATTTAAAAAAAGGCTCTGAAAGGGCGCCCCTCTAGCCTTCGCTGTGTCTATGATGTGCCTTCCGCGCAGGCCTGGTGTTTTCTGGATACATTCAAAAGCGTCGCGCGCAAATAGAGGGCCGATGCTCCGTGTAGAACCCATTTGCAGCTCTGAAAAAATTTATGGGTCTCCACGGAAGAGTTGTCAATCACAACAAATTAAACGTTTATACGAAGTAAACGCGGCATTTTACTCTTCTGGGTCTCTTCTCTTGTAACGCATGAAAACGCAGATTTTATGAAATACAGCAGCTTCAGAGACCGAAGAAGTTTTCGTGGTGTGATTTCCTTAAGAGCTAAAGCAAATATCTATTACATTTCGGGAACTTCTATTTTTTTGGTCAACTTAACCTTTGCGATATGGCATACTAACATTGTAACACAAGAGAACAGAGTCTACACCGTATACTCTATTAGCCTTCATTTAAACGATTTCTATTTGGCATATCACGGCCGGCTTCTCAGTGGCCACCTGAACAAGGAATATCATCAGTGTGTTTAGGTTTGTCGGTTGTTTTAGGCAAGGACAGGAGAAGTGCACTCTAAGAGAAAATTACTGCCAGTTGGGAGTAAAATGCCCATCTTCTAGCAAGCTCACTGTTCGAATTAATTTTACTCCGAACCTAAAGAGCCAATGTCTACTCCGGCTGGCTAGAGTAAATGTGGGGCGCCGCCGGAGTACTTTTCACTGAAATTTCACTCCGGCTGAATGGAGTAATTGCGAGTGGCCACCGGAGTACTTTTTGCCGGCACTTCTCCTCGGGGTACCGGGGTGACTGCGTGGTACCTACGAAGTATTTGTCACCGGTTTTTGCACTTGGGCTACCTGAAGTTTCTGCGTTTTTCCTTCGGAGTTTTATACGAGTGTTCTTACTTTGTCCGGAAAGAACTTTCCTGCGCTGCATCGGAAGTATTTTTTTTCTCGCCTCACTATTTACTTATTCTCTCACTTATAGAACACTCACAGAAACACAGCAACGTCACTATGTATTTTTCCACAGATCTGAAGCAGATGAAACTCAAAATAATACTTGAGTTCTTAATTGACTTATTCAATGTAAGCACCCGTTTCCCGTTGACCACCAAGAATTTGGGAAAGAAGACGTCTAGAAACCAATACACAAAAGCCACCAAACCGCGCGACACAATACGGCCGATCACATTAAATCCACAGCGCGAATCAAGTCGACCATGCGAGTACAAAAAAAAACAAATCGTGAATGACAACGCAGAGATTCCAAGCCTACAACGCATATCGCTAAAGCACGTGCTTCGAGATCGACCCTATGAGTGCTGGGAGTCTTCGAGGCCATACCCTTCTCGGAAGAAGTGTTTTACGATGCGAGAAATGGCAGCACTCTGCAGGCAGGCCTGCTTGAGGACAAGGACAAGGAGCAGCGCTATTTTTTAGCGGGGCGCGCTGCCTTTCTACAGGCGATGAATCGGCAATCTTGTGTAGACACGAGCCGCCCATACGTATCGTTCCGCGTCAAGCCGCGATAAGCGCCCGCGCGATGGTTTCGTAGAATACTTTTTCACTTTGTTTTGTTTTCCTTCTACACCGCTCTTGTCTGGGCACATTGCAACAAGTATAGATTGTTTCTCTGTTCCCTTAGAAGCGGCGTCGGCCCTCAATGGGGGCGGGAAGAGCATAATTTTGTTGTACAAGTCGGCACACATCTTTATCAATTGGTCACCGTTATGTGGTTAGGGATATGTGGCAAGGCCTTTCAAAACAACGGTCAACGGTTACCACCGCCGCCTTCCTCAAGCGAAGGAAAATTACGCTGCAGGGATGCAAATCATAGAAGAAGAAAACGCGTGCCTGCATGCCTCGTAGAGACGTTGAAGGTTACATAAATAAATACAGCAAATAAACAGCAAACTTACAATACCAATTTTATTCGAAATATTAACAACGCATGACAACGTCTCGCATCCACAACATTAAAGAAATAGGAGAACCTTGAACGCGATAACGATATTTTCTCCCTAGAGCGCACTTCAAACACTTATTAATTGCATTGAATCTGTTGGAGCTTGCTATGCACCCTCGATGTGGCCTTGGGGGAATAGATGCAGTAACGTGTGGGCCTTTTGTAGTGGGTGGCTGGCTTGAAACTGTCAATTCAATAATGATAATTTCCTACTCTGATCCCGATGCCCATGTATGCTCGTACGACGAATTATTACGGGAATATTTCATGTTGTACTATGAAGAATGTATACAGAAAACGTGTGTTTTGTAAAGCGAGAGTTATTTTCACTACATTCTAAAGCGGAGGAAGTTATTTTCACTGTATCGAGAAGCAGGCGCGTGTCTGCTTCAAACCAGTCCTATAAAACGTATCGGTCCTATAGGACATACCGGCCCTATGAGACATGCTGGTCCTATAGGAGCGGTATGTCCTATATACCGGTCTACCGGTCCTACAGAACGCGGTCCTATACCGGTCCTATATGCATATGGTATACCGGTCCTATAGAATGCGTGCTTTCCATGTGAATGACCTGTGTTCGATCCTCACTGGAACGCATATTTTTTATTATTTATTTTATTTGCATCTTTCTCAATTTTTCGGTCGCTTAAAGATGATGATTTTTCGCTCCCAACCAAGGACATCGACACCAGCATTTCCGCGAAGCGAACTCTTAAACTCTATCGCGTTAAAATAACGCGATCGTGTAGTATTCTTCGCACCAGGGTACTTCACCAGGGTACTTCACCAGGGTACTTCTTCGCACCAGGAACTGTTCTGAGCTACATTGGAAGTGTTTTTTTTTTCATTTCCTTCCTTCGCTGTTTACTTATTACTCTGCTGATCGCGTCATGCAATGATTTTACGAAGGAACTCTCACGGAAACACAGAAGCGTTGCTGTTGTAGTGGAGCATACGCACTAATCAGTGCAGTTCCGGAGGCAAGAACTGCAACTTGTGCGCAATTCCCAAGGCATCCGTTTTCGCCACAAAATGTTGTTGATGTCGATGTTGAGGGAGTCGCCACATTAGCGTTAATTGATACCGGGGCCGCCGTTTCTGTGATGGACGCCAAATTTTGTCGGAAACTGAAGAAAGTGACCACATCTCTCTGTGGCATGGTGCTGTCCACGGCTAGCGCGCAACGCATTCATCCCTCGGCTCTGTGTACGGCGCGCGTCGTCATCCAAGATGTTTTGTACGTCGTACAGTTTTTTGTTCTGCCATCTTGCTCTCATGACCTTATCCTCGGTTGGGATTTCTTATCACGTCATGAAGCTATCATCGATTGTTCCCGTGCCGAAGTGTCCCTTGTGCCAACATATGAATTTCCACCACCCGAGCGGTCGCCTCGGCTCTGCAAACTCATCGCTGACGACGACATCACCTTGCCCCCGGAAGCTTCGGTCCCTATAAGCCTTTCATGTGTGGCGCAACCTGACGCCACGGTGGTGTTTACGCCATCTCCTGTTTTTACTGAACGCAAGGGCATCGTTCTCCCATTTGCCGTTCTTACAATTGCGTCTGGTTTAACCGTAATGCTGGTTACCAACCACTGCAACTACCCCATTGGCTTACTTCGTGGTGAAACGTTGGGATATGTGCAACCTGTCGACCATATCGATGATATTATTCTTCCCGACGAAACGCCATGTCACATTGCCGCAATAACTGATGCGTCTGAGCCATCAAGTTTGTCACCCTTCGACAATGCTATTGACGCAGACCTTCCCCTCTCGCATCGCCGCCAACTTGTTGCTCTCCTTAACAAGTTTCGCTCTTCTTTCGACTTTCAAGAACCTGCTTTGGGCCGCACCACGACTATCACTCATACTATAGACACCGGCTCACATTCGCCTCTGCGACAGCGTCCTTACCGCGTTTCCGCCGAAGAGCGCCGCGTCATTACGGAGCAAGTAGACGACATGCTTAAACGTGGAGTGATACAGCCTTCTCAAAGCGCTTGGTCATCACCTGTGGTTATCGTAAAGAAAAAAGATGGCACCGTTCGATTTTGCGTGGACTATCGCCGCTTAAACAAGATTACGAAGAAAGATGTCTACCCGCTACCACGAATAGACGATGCTCTTGACTGTTTACAAGGCGCCGAGTACTTTACATCCTTGGATCTGCGTTCTGGGTATTGGCAGGTGCCAATGGCTGAATGTGATCGCCCTAAAACAGCCTTTGTAACGCCAGATGGCCTATATGAGTTCAAAGTGATGCCATTTGGGCTCTGCAACGCACCTGCCACATTTGAGCGCATGATCGATACCATCTTGCGTGCCCATAAGTGGAAAACTTGCTTGTGTTACCTGGACGACATCGTAGTCTTTTCGTCTGATTTCCCGACACATCTTGTTCGCCTCCACGAGATTCTGACGTGTCTAACTTCTGCGGGCCTACAACTTAACTCCAAGAAGTGCCATTTCGCAGCACGAAAACTAACCATCTTGGGACATGTCATCACAAGAGACGGTGTTCTTCCGGATCCCGAAAAGCTTCGGGCTGTCGCTGACTTCCCGTTGCCCACATCACTGAAAGCCCTAAGAAGTTTCGTCGGTCTCTGCTCCTACTTTCGTCGCTTCGTGCGCAACTTCGCGTCCATCATCGCACCTCTCACGAGTCTGCTTTCCAACAGCAAAGGTATATCTGTATGGTCACCTGAATGTGACGACGCATTTCGCCAGCTGCGCCGCCTGCTGACCTCACCACCCATTCTTCGTCACTACGACCCCGCTGCTGCCACAGAAATTCACACCGATGCAAGTGGCATCGGTCTTGGTGCAGTTTTGGCACAACGAAAAGGCACCCAAGCTGAATACGTAGTCGCCTATGCAAGTCGCGCTCTCAAGAAGGCTGAATTGAATTACTCCGTGACAGAGAAGGAGTGTTTGGCCATAATCTGGGCGCTTACGAAGTTTCGCCCGTACCTTTACGGCCGTCCTTTCGACGTGGTCACAGACCACCACGCTCTATGTTGGCTGTCCACATTGAAAGACCCGTCCGGACGCCTGGGACGTTGGGCACTTCGATTGCAAGAATACGACATCCGTGTAGTATATCGTTCCGGTCGCAAGCATGCGGATGCCGATGCACTTTCGCGATCACCATTAACCCCAGATGTGGCTTCTCTGTCACCACTTTTTACCACCTTGTCCCCAATAGACACCACTGACATGCTTTCGGAGCAGCGTAAAGATCCATACCTTGCATTGTTACTCGACTACCTTACCGATCCGTCTGCTGTCCCTTCCACGAGAGCGCTACGCCGACAAGCAGCCCACTTTTCCGTGCGAGACAGCATTCTGTACCGCCGCAACTACATGCCTGGCGGTCGGAAGTGGCTCCTTGCTGTCCCAACTCATATGCGCTCTGACATCTGCATGAATTTCCATGCAGACCCTCAAAGTGCTCACGCAGGTGTCCTGAAAACCTATGAAAGGCTGCGCCAACGATATTACTGGCGAGGAATGTATCGCTTTGTGCAAAAATGCGTTCAGTCTTGCACCACTTGCCAACAGAACAAGACACCTCCGCGGCAACTTACTGGCATGTTACAGCCGCTCCCATGCCCGGCTCGCCCATTCGACCGCGTGGGTATCGATCTCTATGGCCCCCTCTCATATAGTCGCTCTGGAAACCGGTGGATTATTGTCGGCGTCGATCATCTGACACGCTACGCTGAGACTGCAGCTCTACCGGCAGCGACCGCCCACGAAGTTGCACTCTTCATTCTGCGCAGCTTCATTCTCCGCCATGGGGCTCCACGGGAATTACTCAGTGATAGGGGTCGAGTGTTCCTGTCGGAGGTCATCCACGCTATTCTCGCTGAATGCAACATCGTCCACCGGAAATCTACCGCATACCATCCACAGACGAATGGTCTTACTGAACGGTTCAACCGCACACTTGGCGAAATGCTGAGGATGTACACCTCCTCCGACCACACTAACTGGGACGCTGTCTTGCCTTTTGTTACCTTCGCTTACAACACCGCGACGCAAGCGACTACCGGTTTTTCCCCGTTCTTTCTGTTGTACGGCCGCGAACCATCCCACCCACTCGACACCATACTCCCGTACCGCCCTGATGCATCGGAGTGCTCCCCGCTTTCGGAAGTCGCCAGATACGCTGAAGACTGCCGTCAGTTGGCTCGGTCTATGACAAGTGAGGCTCAAGGTCTACAAAAAAACCCGACATGATGACGCTCAACACATAGCGCCTACGTTTCGTACTGGCTCCCTCGTGTGGCTTTGGGTGCCCCCGCACGTTCCTGGCCTGTCTTCTAAACTTCTGGCCCGGTACCATGGTACATACCGTGTCGTTGACGCAACCTCACCGGTGAATTACATCATCGAGCCCTTAACACAATTGCCAGATTTGCGCCGTCGAGGACGCGAGACCGTACACGTCGACCGTCTCAAGCCCTACTACGACCCCCTCATTGTGCCTACTCCCTGAGTCGCCAGGATGGCTACTCTTCAACCCGGGGGGTATTGTAGTGGAGCATACGCACTAACGTGTATGCGCCTTCCAAAGAGAAGGAAAAACCCCGTGCTCTGATTGCACGAGAACCTGAGCCGCCTTTGCGAGACTTGTCGTACGGCCATTTCTCGTTGCGACATCGTTGCGACTTCTCCGGTTCAATAAACGTCATCACACTGTGTATTTTTTCCGCAGAATAGAAGATATATTTCAAAAGAACACTAGAGTGTTTGTTTGGTTTATTCAAAATAAGCGGCCGTTTCCCGCTGACAACCAAGAATTTGGGGAAAAATACAATGAGAAGTCATTATACGAAAACCATAGAACAGTAAGACACAAGAAGACCAATCACATGAAATCCACAGCGCTAATAAACTCGACCATGTGAATACAAAAGAAAAATCTTGAATGGCAATGCAGAGATTTCCAGCCAACAACGCACATCGCTATAGCACGTGCTCTGATATTAACTTTCTGGATGTTAGTAGTCTTTGAGGCCCTATCCTTCTCGGAAGAAGTGTTTTATAATGCCTGAAGATGGCAGCACTCCGCAGGCAGGCTTGCTTGAAAGGAAAAGGGGCAGCGCTACTTTGGACGGGGTGCGCTGCCTCTCTACAGGCAATGAATCGGCAATCTTGATTGAGAAGGGACAGTGCTATTTTGAACGGGGCGCGCTGCCTCTCTACAGGCAATGAGTTGGCAATCTTGATTGTACACAAGAGGGGCACGTTGTTTCCGCGTCTGGCCGCGATAAGCGCCCACGCGTTGGTTTCGAAGAGTACTTTGTTTTTCTGTTTTTCTTTACCACGGTCGTCGAGGGACTTCCCAACAAATGTCGGCTCTTTCTCTGTTCCAATAAAACCAGCTTTAGTCGCTCAACGCGGGTAGGAAAAGCATATTTTTGTTTTACACATTGGCGCTCATCTTCAAGATATGGTCACCTTATTGTGGTTACGGAAGGGTAGCGAATTCATTCATGAAAACAGCTAACGGTTACCACTACCGCCTTTCTCGGGCGAAGAAAAAGTATATGTCACAGGGGCGGAAACCTCGAAGGTGAAAACGCATTCACCTTGGTTGAACTGCGCAAACGAGGGGACGACGAAGTAAAAAAAATAAAGACAGGCGCTGTTTTTTTTATTGAAATGGAAAATAAACAAAGGAGTTTTTGTCACCGTTACTTGGTGACGCTACCCCTTTCCACTTAATTGGTACAAATAAAGATACGAAAAAAAACATTGACATATATACATATATACAGTCCTACATGGGTGAGAGCAAAGGTTCTCTTATATGGGCAAAACAAACACGTAGACGACACGCTCACTTTTAACTTTTGTCCGCTCAGTATTCGTCACAAATCTTCGTTTCTTCGAAGAAGTGTTGCAGCACCTTCATTGCTTTGCCGTTTGTTTTGGATGGCGCTGTTCTTATCCTTCGTCGTCCACTCGTGTGCGCTGTTCAATCAGGATGAACGCATACCAGCTTGCTCTGGCTTCCATTTTTTTATAAAAACACGTGCCTGCTCTTTCGCATGCGTCATAGTGACGTCGATGCTTATACAAATAAACACGGGAAACAAGCTGCAAATTTAGAGTACTTTTCATTGGAAATATCAGTAACTCCTCGCAACACCATGCATCACATATAAAAGGTATCACACTCGCGCGAAGTTCTCCGCACCAAGTTTCTGGATTCATTCAGGAGCGCCGTGCAAGAATAGAGGGCCAAAGCACGTTCTGAAGCCTGTTCGCCACTCTGTTAGGAATATGTGGCGCTCTTCACGGAAGAGTTGTCCAGGGCAACAGATTACAATTTGATACGGCGTCAAGGCAGCAGCTGAATCTTCTGGATTCCTTCTCATGTAGCGCAAGAAAACGCAGATTCCATACAATGTGACAGCTCCAGGGACCGAAGCAGCTTTCGCGCTGCCAGTCGCTTAAGAGCGAAAGCTCTGATCTCCATTAGATTTCCAGAACTCCTAGGTTGGGCGTGGCATTTACGAATTCGTACTCTCGTCTCCTTGGAATGGCGAGCACTTTGGCATGCAACATCTGCGCCTGCGAGGAAACGCTTGAGCACATTCTATGTCATTGCCCAGCGTACCAGACCGAACAGCGTATTATGGAAGCCAAGCTCTGTCAGCTGGATTCACGGATGCTTACAGAAGAGAAGATACTGCGACCTTGGCCGACGGCTTCCCATACGCGCAAAGCCATGAAAGCCCTCTTGTACTTTTTAAGGACCACCAGACTTCACGACCGCTTGTGAAAGAACTGTGCGAGACCATGCTGTGTTGTCTCGAGCTGACTATTCATGCTTCTCTTTCTTACTCCTTTTCTTTTCTATCTCTTTCCGTTCTAATATTCTCCTTTTCCCCCACCCCAAGTGTAGGGTAGCCAACCGAACCAAGCTTGGTTAACCTCCCTGCCTTTCCTCTCTATTTATCTCTCTCTCTATTTATCTTTTTTATGTCAACCGAACCTTTTGCAATCTGGGATGATAACATCTTGACACAAGAGAACACCATCTGCATTGGCTCTCGTTTAAGGAGTATATATTTGTCCAATCGCAGCAGCCTTCCCTGTAGCCGGCTGAACGAGGAATATCATCGGTGTGCTTAGGTTTGTTGGTTGCTTTAGGCAAATACAGGAGAAGCGCACTCCAAAAGAAAATTACTGCCAGTTCATCGTCACCAGCCACCACATCGTTGAATTGCACCAAATGCTTTACTGGTATTTAGCGGGTGCCGGGGGTTCTTCGCAGAATGACGAACAATTACGTAATGGGCCTTCTACAACTTGACAAAAACTGTGATTTTTGTCGTGGTGGCTGTCTTACTAGTGTACTTGTACTCATAACTCCGAGAGCTTTTTCAACAGGCTTTGGCAACACCGATATTCTGGTGTTCTTTGTCACTGTGTCACGCTTTGTGCGTCTGAGTGCTTATTTTTTTTTAGTTACAGAAGACTTTACATCGTTTCCAGAATTACACGCCCGTCCCTTTCTGTTTTTTTATTTATTTCAGGATGCCGTTGGCAGTAACGTTCCACTTCTTGCGGTAACTTGCAAAACACTACATACTATTTCGAAACCGTAGCGTGTACCACAGTCACATCAATACAAGAAATTAAGCTGTTTTTACAATATTTATTATTACTGCCTCATCTGACACCCCTACAACTGCTGCGCTGTTTTCACTACGGTGTTTCTCTTGCTTTGACATCAAAGTTTTCTTCAAGCCGTTTTGACAGTTATTTGCCTGAGCGCACCCCCAATATTTTATGTTGGAAAATGAAGTTCGAAGTTCAAGTTGTTGAACCTATGTATCTACGAATGTTATTTACCTCAGCATGCACACTAAACCTACAGTAAATCAAAACGCGGAACTACAAATCAAGCCAGCGAAAGCTGGGCCTTGAGATTCAACAAGCTGGGTCCTTGTGAAACTTTATCGACGTCCGTGGCAAACCGAAAAGTTGTGAACGCCGACGCAAACATTGACAGGCATAGCAGTAAAGCATGTCCTTTGAGAGTGACAATTTGGGTGCTAGTAGTCTCCAAGGCCATGAAAAATTCAGATGAGCTGTTTTACTGTGCAAGAAGATGGCAGCACTACTCAGGCGGGCTTGCTTGAAACGGGAAAGAGCAGTGTTATCTTGAAAACGGCGCGCTCGCTGATCTACCATCAATTGTGTGTTGGTGGTCTTGGAGGCCATACCTAAATTCAAAGAGTTGTTTTACTGTGCAAGAAGATGGCAGCACTCCTCAAGTGGGCTTGCTTGAAAAGCAAGAGAGCGGTGTTATCTCGAAAACAGCGCGCTTGCAGATCTACCGGCAGTTGTGTGCTGGTTTTCTTGGAGGCCATACCTAACTTCGAAAAGCTGTATTATTGTGAAAGAAGATGGCAGCACTCTTCAGGCGGGCTTGTTTATGGTCTTTGAGGCTATATATATTCTGAAAAAACTGTATTACTGTGCAAGAAGGTAGCAGCACAGCATAGACGGGCTTGTTTGTTGTCATGGATGCCTTACCATACTCTGGAGAACTGTTTTACTGTGCGAAAAAATAGCAGCCCTGCTAAAATAGGCTTGTTTGTGGTCTTGGAAACCATAACTCTTTTGGAACAACTGTTTCACTTGGCAAGAAAATGGCAACCCTTCTCAAGCAGCCCTGCTTTAGGTCTTGGAGGCTAGAACAGACTAGGAAAAATTGTTTTAGTCTGCAAGAGATGACAGCACTGCTCAGGCAAGCTTGTTTGTTGTCTTGGAGGCCACAACCGATTCGCAAGAACTATAATTGTGCGAGAAGATAGCAGCACTGCTCAGGTGGACTTGTTTGTAGTCTTGCAGATCATAACAACTTCGGGAAAACTGTTTTATTGTGAAAGAAGATAGCAGCAATGCTCAGACGGGCTTGTTTGTTGTCTCTGAGGCCCTAACTGACTCGAAAAAAACTGTTTTGCTGTGCGAGAAAAAAGCAGCACTCGCCAGGTGGGCTTTTTGTGGGCCTCTGAGGCAATACCTACCTCGGAAGAACTGTTTTACTCAGCGAAAAAAACGTCAGCACTCCTCAAACGGCCTTGTTTGTAATCTTGGAGGCTTTAGCTGACGCGGGAGCACTGTTTTATTGCGCAAGAAGATGGCAGTACTGATCAGGCGGACTTGCTTGTCGTCCGAGGGCCGTAAGAAATACGGAAGAACTGTTTTATTCAGCCAGAAGCTGGCAGCACTCTTCAGACAGGCTTGTTTATGGTCTTTGAGGCCATATTTATCTCGAAAAGTTGTTTTATTTGGCAAGAAGGTAGCAGCACAGCTCAGACGGGCTTGTTAGTTGTCGTGGAGACCATACCAAGCTCCGGAGAACTGTTTTACTGTGCGAAAAAATAGCAGCCTTGCTAAAATAAGCTTTTTGGGGTCTTGGAGACCATAATTTTCTTGGAAGATCTGTTTCACTTGGCAAAAAGATGGCAACACTCCTCAAGCCGCCCTACTTCAGGTCTTGGAGGCTAGAGCAGACAAGTAAAAATTGCTTTGGCGTGCAAAAGACAACAGCACTGCTCAGGCAGGCCTTTTTGTTGTCTTGGAGGCCATAACAGACTCGGAAGAACTGTTTTACTCAGCAAGAAGATGGCAGCACTTCTCAGGCGGCCTTGTTTGTAATCTTCGAGGCTTTAGCAAACGTAGAAGCGCTGTTTTACTGTGCAAGAAGATGACAGCACCGATTAGGCCGGCTTGTTTGTTGTCCGGAGGCCTTAACAGATAAGAAATAACTGTTTTATTGAGCAAGAAGATGGCAGCACTCTTCGAGAGGGCCTGTTTGTGGTCTTGGAGGCTATAGTAGACTCGGAAGAACACACGGAGGTAGGAAAGGTTTCCTTCCTTCGTGGAAGAACTGCTTTACTGTGCAAGAAAATGGCCGCACTGCTCAGGTGGGCTTGTTTGTTCTCTTGCAGGCCATTAACTCGGAAGAACCATTTTACTATGCAAAAGATGACAGCACTCCTGAAACGGGCTTGTTCGAACGGCCAACAAGCAGCGTTTTATGAGGATATTATATCACATGTTCATGTTTTTATTCTGCTCTTCCCGGCATGAAATTCAAATGATCGATGATTCGAGTACGGCTGGAATTGAGCAAAAGTTTTATGGCCCGATCAAACTAGTTTCTGCTTCAGTAAAATCGATTTTGTTATTCATCGAAAGCCAGCAGCATCACCGCTGCTTTGTGGTAGCTGCTGTTTGTCCACGAGTGTGCCGAAGTTTTTTTTATGCTTTCGTTTGGCCGTACTGACTGGAAGCGCCAAAAGATGTCTCCGTTTTAATCCCCACTCAACCGAATCAGCATTGCTTATGCTAGCTTGCAGCGATAGCGGCACATAACAACAATGTGACGAAAAAAGTTGCGTACTTGATGAGCCCAGATGGGAAGTTGTGCCCGAGTCCTCCTCTGCTGCCTTTATACGAAATTTCAATGTGTTCCTACAGTGAATTGTTCTGCTGCTCAGAGCGTTACATTTTCGTTTGGGAGCTGCAAACTGGTTTAACAGAGCTCCAGCCCCATCCTTGCGAGCAACGCTTCTGGAAGCACATCAAAGAACCTGGTACGAAAAACTCCCCACGAGTTGTGCGTACGTGTGTGTGTGTGTGTGTGTGTGTGTGTGTGTGTGTGTGTGTGTGTGTGTGTGTGTGTGTTGTGTGTGTGTGGTGTGTGTGTGTGTGTGTGTGTGTGTGTGTGTGTGCGCGTGTGTGTGTGTGTGTGTGTGTGTGTGTGTGTGTGTGCGTGTGTGTGTGTGTGTGTGTGTGTGCGCGTGTGTGTGTGTGTGTGTGTGTGCGTGTGTGTGTGCGTGTGTGTGTGTGTGTGCGTGTGTGTGTGTGTGTGTGTGTGTGTGTGCGTGTGTGTGTGTGTGTGTGTGTGTGTGCGTGTGTGTGTGTGTGTGTGTGTGTGTGTGTGTGTGTGCGTGCGTGTGTGTGTGTGTGTGCGTGTGTGTGTGTGTGTGTGTGTGTGCGTGTGTGTGTGTGTGTGTGTGCGCGTGTGTGTGTGTGTGTGTGTGTGTGTGTGTGTGTGTGTGTGTTGTCACACGAAGCGTTGCCAAATGTTCATAGTTAATATATCAATGAAAATGCATCATATTCTCGCTGATAATTTTGCTGCTCCATCATTTTATTTCCTTACTGCTTAAACTTCCTAGTTTTCATTCATAATCGATGTCATTACGAGGGACACTTGACTACAGTAACACATTTTCGTTCAGTGTTTTATTCCGTGCAACATACTTTTTGTTTGTTTTAGAACTGTGGTGCTTAGTCGTTCTGCGAATAAACTTGGTGCACTCCTCCAATCACATGAAAGCGACCATTTCTAAGGAGCTGTGCCAATGTATACATGAATAAAAAAGTCTTTTGTGCTTCCACTGAGGGCTGCCACCCGTTCTAAATACTAAAGGGAAAGAGAGAGTATACATTTGGTAGGAAGTCCCCCGCTACAGCGGCGTAGAATGTGCAAATAAAAAAACATAATAAAGTGAGAAACGTATTTCACAGAACTAACGTGCGCACACTTATCCCGGCCAGACGCGCCGTGCTGCAGACAGAATCACGCCTCATGTCTGCATCAAGATGGTCGATTCATTGCTGGTAGGTCAGCCAGCTCGCCGTTCTCAAGATAACGCTGCTCCTTCCTCTTTCAAGCGAGCGCGCCTGAAGAGTGCTGCCATCTTTTGGCGTTGCGAAACAATTCTTCTTTGTATGTTATGGCCTCGAAGACAACTAAAGCCTAGATTGTGACTCTCGAAGGACGTGTTCTACTGATATCTTTCAAGCAAGCACGCCTGAGGAGTGCTGTCATCTTTTGGCATTGTAAAACAAGTCTTCCTTGTCCGTCATGGCCTCGAAGACAACTAGAACCTAGATGGTCACTCTCTAAGGGCATGCTCTACTGGATGAATGGTAGGTTTGCAATTTTTGCGTTGTCATTCACGATTTTTTTTATTCTGCACCACCGTAAATAAGGTTGGGCAAGGACCCGGCTTATTTAAGCTCAAAGTCCAGCTTTTACTGGCTTGCCTTGTAGTCCTCCATTTTTTAATCATAGCTTAGTCTTCGCACTGGCGTGAGTAGCATTCCCAATTATAGTTAGACGACAACTGAAAGCCACATACTTTAAAAATACACAATTTATACCTCCTAGTATATTAAATCAAAAGTTTATTTCTACAGAGAATTGTTGATAGTCTACGGGGCAAAATGTTACTCTATAGGCAGCTGGTTCAGCTCCCTGAACACCCCTATATTTCCAGCATGTGACATTCACTGGAGAATTGGGCATATGAGGTCATAATTATGACATGTATACGTGAATCCGTGAGACTTTCCGTAGCCATTAGTAAAGACTTGAAAGAGTTTTCGCATAAACATTCGGGGGAATGTACTGGAGTGAGTACTTTATTGCAGCACTGTCGAGCGCGGAAATTTATAATCGAAATACGTAGTGCAGTATTCTTGTACTTCTGCATTCGGACATTTCTGCGAAATAATACCAAATGTCCCCTTCTCCTAGCAGTCAGCCACTATTTCTGGCCCAGCTCTAACCACCAGAGAAAGCGGGCTGTCCAGGCCAGCCAGGTGGCAACACTGTCAAATGGGGTCTTCGTCCGAGGGCTACAGCTTCGGAGACTGCACACAAAAGTAACAAAAATGTACGTGCTGCGGCTACTATGTGAATGCTTTATTAGGTCACCGGTGTAATTTAACATGAAAATGCTTATTGAAATACCTCTCACTTAACATCGCTGAAATTTAACTTTGGCAAAAATGTGTGCCTCTGTCCAAAATTTCAGCCACGAGAAAGCCTTCAAGGTTGTTCCTCTTTAAAAGAACAACACATATGAGGCTTTTTTTCTAAAAGAGCCAAATGCATTTTGATTGATTGATTGATTGATTGATTGATTAATTGATTGATTGATTGATTGATTGATTGATTGATTGATTGATTGATTGATTGATTGATTGATTGATTGATTGATTGATTGATGTGTGGTTCAACGCCCGAAAACCACCATATCATTATGACAGACGCCGTAGTGGAGGGCTCCGAAAATTTGACCACCTGGGGTTGTTTAATGTACATCCGAATCTGAGCACACGGGCCTACAGCGTTTTCGCCTCCATTGAAAATGGAGTTGCCGCAGCCGGGATTCGATCACACGACCTGCGGGTCAGCAGCCGAGTACTTTAGCCACTTTAAATTAAACTTTAACACTTTAAATGAAACTGCGAAAAACGCATTTCTTTTCTACTGACAATATGGTTGGGCCTGCTCAAACAACTGTGTTTAGTATGTTCCTTTACTCTCAATACCAAAAGTCTATATTGTGGCTAAAATCCACATAGCCAAACATCGTCAGTATTGTAGAGTTTGTATTTGGCTCATATAGATTGAAACATTTCATTTGGACATATTATCTCGTAAGATAGATGTAAAACGGTTCGAATATACGGTATAGCAATATTTTCCGATAGAATTGTCATTATACTTGTGCTTCCGCCGGTGAAGTGCTTCGATGCATGGGCATAATGGCGATTGATTGATTGATATGTGGGGTTTAACGTCCCAAAACCACTCTATGATTATGAGAGACGCCGTAGTGGAGGGCTCCGAAAATTTAGACCACCTGGGGTTCTTTAACGTGCACCCAAATCTGAGCACACGGGCCTACAACATTTCCGCCTCCATCGGAAATGCAGCCGCCGCAGCCGGGATTCGAACCCGCGCTCTGCGGGTCAGCAGCCGAGTGCCTTAGCCACTAGACCACCGCGGCGGGGCGTAATGGCGATTACTAGACATGAAGAGCGAGTGGCGAAAAGCGCACTGTTCTGGACTGTCATCAGTGTTTTCTTGTTCCTGGCATCCATTGAAGACCTTGAAAAGTGTTCTAGTCAGTTTTATGTCATGCCATTTCTCATCAATTCTTCTTTAGGGAATAGATAGTGGCCAAATATGTTAAAATCATATGTATTTTATGTCAAACATACTGTGTTGTAGTGAACGAAGGACATGATACTGGTGCGATAAAGCCGGAAAGAATCACAAAGATGCAAAAAAGAAGTAGGCAAGTCAGCCTCTTAACAATCGAGTTTTGTCATTAAACATCATGTCCTTCAGTAGGTGCCAACTCGCGCTAGAAAACCTAATTGATGAGGAACGAACACGATAACAATGCAACTAAGACACAAATGAAACATTTGGAGTGGGATATCATGTTGGTTGTTTTGATTCTTTTTTTTGGCGCAGTGCTGGTTTAATGAACCTGGCTCACTTCTATTGAAACAGATGGAGTACTTGGCACATTTTTTATTACGAACTGCCTTTTTGAGCTCGTGTTGCAATAAGGAATTACCCCATTTTGATTACAACTGATTTAGAAATTGAAGATATTCAGGCATGATTTACGTTCCACAAAAACTTAGCCTAGTTTCAATTTCTGTGTTTGGCTCTTTTAAAAAAAACGCCTCATATTTCAAAGAAAGACCTGCAATTAGGTATGTTTTTACGCATAGGAACACCTTTATTTTTCTGATAAATACTGGTATAATACATTCGGTTGTTACCTGTTAAGGTCACCAGTTAGGCTGCCATTTGTGACTGGTAATTCACCCAACACATCATCATCAGCAGCAGCAGCAGCCTGACTACGTCCACTGCAGGACAAAGGCCTCTCCCATGTTCCGCCAGTTAACCCGGTCTTGTGCTTGCTACTGCCAATTTATACCCGCTAACTTCTTAATCTCATCTGCCCACCTAACCTTCTGTCTCCCCCTAACCCGCTTCCCTTCTCTGGGAATCCAGTTAGTTACCCTTAAAGACCAGCGGTTATCCTGTCTACGCGCTACATGCCCGGCCCATGTTCCCTTCCTCTTCTTTATTTCAACTATGATATTCTTAACCCCCATTTGTCCCCTAATCCACTCTGCTCTCTTCTTGTCTCTTAAGGTTACACCTACCATTTTTCTTTCCGTTGCTTGCTGCGTCGTCCTCAATTTAAGCTGAACCCTCTTTGTAAGTCTCCAGGTTTCTGCTCCGTAGCTAAGTACCGGCAAGATGCAGCTGTTATATACCTTCCTCTTGAGGGATAGTGGCAATCTACCTGTCATAATTTGAGAGTGCTTACCGAATGTGCTCCACCCCATTCTTATTCTTCTAGTTACTTCAATCTCGTGGTTAGGCTCTGCGGTTATTACCTGCCCTAAGTAGACATAGTCTTTTACAACTTCAAGTGCACTATTACCTATGTCGAAGCGCTGCTCCTTTCCGAGGTTGTTGTACATTACTTTCGTTTTCTGCAGATTAATTTTAAGACCCACCTTTCTGCTCTCCTTATCTAACTCGTCCATATCGTCATGGACCAAACGAACAGCTAATTGCTGAAATACGACTGCTCCATCACCGGGCTATAGAGAAACAACATGACATAGCATATCAATGGATACCAGGCCACTGCAGCATTGATGGAAACGACCGTGCAGATGAAGCAGCCCGAACTGCTCATAACGATGCCCCTTATGTAGCTATACCATTATCAAGAACGGACGCCGCTGCAAGGCTTCGATCACTTGCACGAGAACTGACACTCGCTCAGTGGAATTCACCGGCATTCACCAACGTCCGCCTTCATAATTTGGACCCACACCTACAGCTCCGTCTTCCATCAGGAATAACCAGAGCAGAGGAGGCACTTTTGTGCCGTCTGTGGATTGGGGTGGCCTTTACGAATGCTTATTCGTTTCGAATCGGAATGGCCAGAAGCCCGACATGTGACAACTGTGGCTGCGCAGAGACTTTCTCCCATCTTCTCTGCGAGTGTCCCCGCTTCAGCGTGCCAAGAAAAGAACTGTCAAAAGCTTTAGATAGAATAGACAATCGCCAATTGTCGGAAGAAAGGGTATTAGGACACTGGCCGAGACCGTCCTCTGCACGCAAGGCATTGAGAGCGTTGTTGCGCTTTCTGCGGGCAAGTGGTCTTAGAGACAGACTGTAAACAGCATCGTGGATCGTCTGATGACCTTCTCTCTCTTTTTTTTACAAGGTCTCTTTTCTCTCATCTTTTATCCCCCTTACCCCCTTCCCCAGTACAGGGTAGCCAGCCGGTCTGAGAACTGGCTAACCTCCCTGTCCTTCCTCATTTATTCCTCCTCCTCCTCCTCCTCTGTCTAACTCCGTAATCATGAGTTGCAATTCGTCCCCTGAGTTACTCTGCAATCAATGTCATCGGCGAAGCGCAGGTTACTAAGGTATTCTCCATTAACTCTTATCCCTAACTGTTCCCATTCTAGGCTTCTGAAAACCTCCTGTAAGCACGCGGTAAATAGCATTGGGGAGATTGTGTCCCCCTGCCTTACACCCTTCTTGATTGGTATTCTGTTGCTTTCCTTGTGAAGCACTATGGTAGCAGTTGATCCCCTGTAGATTTCCTCCAGAATGTTTATATATACTTCATCTACGCCCTGATTCCGCAGTGTCTGCATGATGGCTGATATTTCTACTGAATCAAACGCCTTCTCGTAATCTATGAAGGCTATGTATAGTGGTTGGTTATACTCTGAGCATTTCTCTATTACCTGATTGATAATATGAATGTGGTCAATTGTTGAGTAGCCTGTTCGAAATCCTGCTTGTTCCTTGGGTTGATTAAATTCTAATGTTTTCTTTACTCTGTTAGCAATTACCTTTGTAAATAGCTTGTATACTACAGAGAGCAAGCTGATCGGCCTGTAATTCTTCAAGTCCTTGTCATCTCCTTTCTTATGTATTAAGATGATGTTAGCGTTCTTCCAAGACTCTGGTACCCTTTCCGTCAGGAGACACCTCGTAAACAGGGTGGCTAGTTTTTCTAACACAATCTGTCCTCCATCTTCAGCAGATCTGATGTTACCTGATCCTCACCAGCAGTTTTGCCTCTTTGTATGCTCTCCAAAGCTTTTCTGACTGCTTCTATCATTACTGGTGGGGTGTCATCTGGGTTACTGCTAGTTCTTATAGTATTATGGTCGTGGTTGTATCGGCTACTGTACAGATCTCTGTAAAACTCCTCCGCTATTTTAACTATCCTATTCATATTGGTAGTTATTTTGCCTTCTTTGTCCCTTAGTGCATACATCCGACTTTTGCCTATCCCAAGTTTCCTCTTCACTGCTTTGACGCTTCCTCCGTTTTTCAGAGCGTGTTCAATTCTCTCCTTGTTATACCTTCTTACATCGCATACTTTACGTCTATTAATCTACTTCGAAAGCTCTGCCAGTTCTATTTTGTCTGTTGTACTTGACACTTTCATGATTTGACGCTTCTTAATTAGGTTCTTCGTTTCCTGGGAAAGCTTGCCAGTGTCCTGTCTAACTACCCTGCCTGCAACGTCCACTGCACATTCCGTAATCATACTCGTCAGATTATCATTCATTGTATCTACGCTAAGGTTGGTTTCCTCACTAAGAGCCGAGTACCTGTTCTGCAGCGAGACTCTGAATTCCTGTACTTTCCCTCTCAGTGCTAGCTCATTGATTGGCTTCTTGCGTATCAGTTTCTGTCGTTCCTTCTTCAAGTCTAGGCGAATTCGAGACCGTACCATTCTATGGTCACTGCATCGTACCTTGCCAACCACTTCCACATCCTGCACGATTCCTGGGTGTGCAGTCATCACAAAGTCTATTTCGTTTTTATTTTCGCCATTAGGCCTCCTCCATGTCCACTTGCGGTTTTCTCGTTTTCGGTAGAAGGTAGTCAAAATCCGCAAATTATTGCCTTCTGCGAATTCTACTAGTAGCTCTCCTCTGGCGTTTCTAGTGCCGATGCCATAATCTCCTACTGCCTGGTCTCCAGCTTGCTTCTTCCCTACCTTTGCATTAAGGTCACCCATCACTATAGTATACTGTGTTTTTACCTTACTCATTGCCGATTCCACGTCTTCATAGAAGCTTTCAACTGAAGCGTCATCGTGGCTGGATGTAGGCGCGTAAGCCTGTGCTACCTTCATCTTGTATGTTTTATTCAGTTTAATTACAATACCTACCACCCTTTCATTAATGCTATAGTATTCCTCTATGTTGCCAGCTATGTTTCTGTGAATTAGGAACCCCACTCCCAGTTCTCTTCTGTCTGCCAAGCCCCGATAGCAAAGGACGTGCCCATTCTGTAGCACAGTATAGGCCTCCTCTGTCCTCCTAACCTCACTGAGCCCTATTATATCCCATTTAACACCCTCTAGCTCCTCGAATAGTACAGCTAGACTTCCCTCGGTAGATAAGGTTCTAGCGTTAAACGTTGCCAAGTTCAGGTTCCAAAGGCGGCCTGTAGTCCAGAGATTCTTAGCACCCTCTGCTGCGTTGCAGATCTGACCGCCGCCATGGTCAGTTGCTTCGCAGCTGCTGGGAACTGAGGGCCGTGAGTTATTTGACGTATGCATGTGGGAGGTAGTGGCCAGATACTGCATCAGGGTGGCCAATCCGCGGCTGTAAACAATCAGTTATGGCGCCGTGCTGCTAAACTCAAGGACGTGGGTTTGCTTGCCTGCCATACGGTAGCATATCAGTGGAGGTGTAATGAAAGACAGAACACCCGTGTTTACATTTTGATACCCTTTAAATAACCCAAGTGGTAATATTCTGCTTGCGCCTCCCCCCGACGGCTTGACTTAAAAATGGGGGATCCTAAAGCTTCTCCGTAGGAGTTGCTTCAAACACTTGGTGCGTGAAACCTTTTCGAACTTGCTACGCACCCACTACGCAATTCAACGAAAACAGGTGCAGTAGCGTGTGCGTCTTTCGTAGTGGGTTACCGGCTTTAAACCACGAAGTCGTTTTGATAATCCCATCTTTTGACGCCCGCTGGCAAAGGTCGCTTGTACCAGGGATTGTTACTGCAATATTTCATGTTGCATTGTGAAGTATGCATACGGGACGCGTGTGTTTATAAACCATGTGTCACTTTTACTGCATTTTCAAGTAGAGGAAGTCATTTTCAATGTATTCACAAGCAGTCGCTGGCAGTGTGGTAGAACATCCGCTTGCCACGCAAACGACCCAGGTCGATCTTCACTCGGCTCCAAACGAATCGAGTTCGCTCCCTCACTCTGACATGGGAACATGTTTATTATTTATTTTATTCGCGTCGTTTCCGATTTTTTCGGTCGTGCATAAGATGTTTTTTTCGCTCACAACCAACGCCGCCCACGCCGGAATTGCCGCGAAACGAGCTCTTTAACGCTATCGCGTTGATAACATCTGGGGTGGGTTTCACATCCCCAAAGCACGACATCTGTCGCGGAACGCCGGCTTGCGATAGGTGAACCTTTGAAGACCATCCACAATTTCCTGTAGAAATGAACTTTCCATTGATGGGCTGGCAGATGTCAAGTGTGTCTTTTTCAAATACTCGGCTTCACTAGTAACAAAAACTAGCAGCATTGTTTGCTTCAGTGTGAAGACAAAAACCGCAGTGAATAAAAACGTGGCACTACAAAGCAAGCCGGTAAAAGTTTGGCTTGAAATTGAACAAACAAGGTCCTGTCCTAACCCAATTTACGTCCCCGCTCGATCAAAAAAAAAACTGCGAATGGCAATGCACACATCGCAAGCCTACAGCGCATAGCGGCAAAGCATGTGCAGAGAACACCACTGTTCTAAAGCGAATCAAAAGTACGTTGCATGGACGGAAATGCGTGCATGTAGTTACACGTGCCTCATAGTGATTCGGTCATTCATAAAAAGACAATGCAAATAGGCAGCAAAAAATAAAACGAGCAAGAAAATTATCGGCGAGAATGCCATGCGTTTTCATTGGAATATATCGAGTACTAACTTATGGCAACCCTTTCCATTACAAAACACACGTTCGTAGGAAGTTTCTCACGCCAGATTTTTGCTTATGGCCCGCCTTCTTTTGGCCTCCGATGTTTTGGCCGCAGAAAGAGTCCCCCAATCGTTCATCTGGGTTCGTGCTCCACTTCGATACCCTCCTTCACAAAACGTTCCCGCCAGTTACTCGGTGATTCTCAAAAAGTATGGAACTGTGACGCGATAGGGTTGTTTGGGAGGGGGGGGGGGGGCTTCAATGTTGGTACCACTCTTTGCAAAAGAGCGCCTGTAGGGGGCAAGTTCCCAGCTGTCACGTCATTGCGTACTCGGCGAATAAAGCTCTCGTTTCACCCATTGTTGGGGTTGCCTTGGGCACAGTGAACGCTATCTCCGCCATAGGATGAGTGTCTAAAAACAACTTGAGCGATAACGCCTCAATAAAGTATTGGTCAAGTAATAGATACTTGTTTATAATAAATAAATAAATAATGTTTGCTAATAAGAGCATTGCTTGAAAGCAAAATTTACATAAAGCAATGTCATACAGTGAAAAACGTAGTCCGAGGTATTTGCAACTATAGGCACAAAATGCTGCAGCGTGGTATGCACACAGCCTGTTACGTAGGGGTGAGTTCTGCAGCCACCCAGATTGATTGTGCAACAGACAACACGAAATATTCATAGCTTGGCCTCATTACAATGAAAACTCGTTGCAGAAATGCATATTATAATGTACTTGAAAGGTCCTAGAAGTTCTTATGACAAAAAGAAGGAAAGAAAACAAATTTATATGAGTTTACAACTTGGGTAGTAAACAACAATGCAATATACACAATGTTCGCCTGGTTACGTCGTATAACAATGAGTCCGAGGTTCAGATAGACGGCGTTCGTTCCAGATAAGTGCACTCTGGCCTTGCCGTCTTTATTTTTCGCCTAAGGTAGGCATCACTGCACGACGAAATCGTCCCTGGAAGCGCAGTCGAAGGCGGCGCCGAACTCGGGCATATTGTGAAGCGCCACCAGGCACATGCCGCGCGGAGAAAGCGGGCCCATGCTGCGACTCGGGTCCGCGTCGCACGAGAGTAAGCAGAAGCGGGCGAAGAACTCGGCCTGGGCCTCAGGCCACAGATTTTTCAGGTCTTCGCTGTCCGCCACCGACTTGCCAAAGCTTGCCAGAAGGACGTCGTACGTGAGCCGCAGGCCCTGGGCGCGCAGCAGCATCTCGTGACGCTGCCGCTCGCCGCTGCCGTCGAGCTGGCGCTGCAAGCCCAGGTGGCTGTGCATTCGTTCGAAGCAGGCGGCGCTGATTTGGTACAAGCGCATCGCGCCTCGTGTCCACCAGGTGTCGGAGCGCCGGTGGCCGCCTCGTACCTGCGTATCGCGACGACAGCAACGTGTGCGATCTGTACAGGCTTTTTCCGAAAAACTTTATTTGACAAAGAGTTGGCCAAATGTGGTGCTCCGAAGTGTGCAGAAAGTATATTGAAGAAATAACTCCAGCATACGCTACGTCGAAGCACCTCCTTGCATAAGCTAGTTTCTGTTCTGGTTTATTCAGTGAATAAAGTACCAACCACTTAATCTAATTTTATTCAATTGTTTTCGTTGGGATTCGGGCCCATGCGACTATTTTCACTACTATATGTGTGAATGTTTTTCAATAAAAACTCCGTTGATAGTTCGCGCTGTGTTCGCGGGGTTCCTCGTCCCAGGTTTTTTGTTTATTTGTTTGTTTTTTCGCTTAATTGTACAGTGATGCTGAACCAACTAGCCCAACAGTGACTCATCAGAATATAGCTATGGATGGTGACCGCCACAGCATGAGTAGCTCTCTATTATGTTATTTAGGCGCCCTTAATACCTTTTATGCTAACTTCACCAAACAGCTTTAAGCACGCATTTCATGAGTGGGGTGATACAAAAGCCAAAAATGTAGGACAGAATACAAGTCCATAGACCCCGGCTCATGATAAACACCAGGGCATCTTACGTTTTAGCTTTGCAGTTGTCGCCATATGACGTCATCCCAACGTTAGAGGTCGACAAGTTTTATGCCATCCTTACAACATCAGCACGTCAATTGACATTGTCAGTCGGTCGAAGATGGGCTAATCACGGAACCAATGCAAAACCAATGCAACTGCAGGAAGCTCGCAGTACCTCCGATACCACATGAAGCAGAAAACCTCGTCATGCTTAGAAATACTTCGGAGGAAACTACGTCTATTGAGAAGTAAAAGAGAGTTTTCAGTCTCGAGTTGACTTCGGTGGATGCATGAGACCGTTTGCGTCTTTTCTCTACACGCGATCATATCTTTGCATACCGCTCCCCCCCAGGAGCGGATACAATAGCTCATTTTATGGGGAGGGGGGGGGAGGGTCCACTTGAAATAACACAGGAAAGGAGGGTGGGGCCCTGGCCTTCTTAAATCCGAATGAATTTCTCAAAGGGCTATATCAGGCTTCCGTCAGGATCCGTCCGCCTTCCTTTCCCCCAGCAACAGCTACGGGCACACGCGTCCCTAGCAACCGGAGCCTCCCGCATATCACGCTTCGGCGTCGGCAGCTGTCGGAAACAGCTGCGAGCGCGTGCGCCTATCCTCGCCACTAGCAACCGGAACCCACTCCTCCTTAACTTGAACGTGGGTTGCCACCGCCTCAATGCAGTGCGTTTGAAACGCGTTTGTAGCGTTAGTGCTGCTAGCGTTTGTGTTGATAAGACGCTGACATTATGGCCGTCAGGTACAATGACAAGTGCAGTGCTTCGCCGCTCTTTTTCTCGCCGTTCGCTGGCCGATGAATGTGTAAATAAATGGTTAAAGTACAAATCATCATCTAGTCATTATTTACTTCATTAAAATGACTACACCGTGTACTCTTGGTGCAAGAAATGCATATTTCTTCACGATTCAGTGAATTCAAGGAGGTGGGGGCATTTTCATTGTTGTTTTAGTAGCGCACGAACTCCGTTAGCATAAATATTCTAAATGTCTGATCACAGTGGTACCCCTCATTTGTCCTAATTGGTGATGTTAGGCAGATGACTAGCACTGAAGATAAAAAATAGGGGGGGGGGTGTAGTGATGACACAGGCTGAGTCTCCGATCGCTGAGCGGGGTCGATAGTGGACTTGTTAACCGGCGTGATGACGCGTCCTTCCGGTTCGGCCACGATGGAGGCTCTCCGGCCCGAGTGGTGCATGCGGCTGCTCTTGGAAAGCGAGGACTTGTGCCGCTTGCCGCCCGCATTAATTGTGACTGGGGTCCCCGTCGTTCTTCGTGCGGACGACCACGTAGCTCGGAAAAAGGTAAAGTAGATCGAAAAGGCAGAGCCTGGATCACGGCACGTGAATCAGCTTCTTCGCGAATACGTGACGGCGCGCGCGGCACGGCCTTTTCTTCTTCTCCGCGAGGATTAAATGCCGTTCATACTCAGTGCGCGAACATGCCCCAGAAATTATAATGCCGATCTTAATGACGTAGATCAAGATGACGATGTTGATCTTATGGTTGGGGAGTCTCAAGAAGCGGGCGGATCATGTGGTCTTAATTTATTTCATATCCTACAAGAGACTATGGTGTCAATTAAAAATAAATTAAGAGTTATATGCTTACTTGCTCAATGATCCCAATCTATTAGGGGTATGATTTTTGAGATGCAATGGTTAAATAATATTGAAAAATTAATGGCCAATTTTCAGTATGTCATTGTTTAAAGCTGATACACTCTATCATCTTTAAACGATGGCATACTGAACATTTGCCAATGATGTTTAAATATTATTTGACCTTAAGATTCTATAAGTAATTCCTAAATGGCGAAGCAAGCATCCCTCTAGCTCTATCTCTTGCAAAGGAGGAGCTTGAGACGGAAGGAGAACCGGTTCTGTTAATTCTATATTTCAAAGGTAGTTCTAGTATTTTTTTAATGTGGTGGTCTTAACTATTACAAATATGGATTTGGACAGCCTATAGATTGACTAAAAGTGGGCTCAGACAGTCTGTAGACTTTCTAAAACTGTTTAACGTCAGAGCGTTAAAGAACTTCTTTCGCCGAAATTGCGGCTATGGCGTCGTGGGTTGTGAGCGAAAAATCACAATCTTGTCCATTTTTTAAAAATCTAGAAAAACGCAAATAAAGTAAATATTAGAAATTCCCTGGTCCCAATAAGAATCGAACCCAGGCAATAGGCTAGCAGGCGCTCTACCCACATAGCTACGCATCTGCTTTTTTTTAAGGACAATAATTTTGGTCTGTCTGTCTGTACATTTGTCTGCTTGTTTGCCCTTAACGGTACTCTAAACGGCACCAAAAAGGCCGAACCATACTCTAAACGGCCGACCCCATCCACAGCGCCCATCAATATTGCTCAAGATTCAGCGTTCATACTTGTGCGATTGTCAATTAAAAATCAATTATTGCACACATCTGGGGCACCATAACAACACGTCAATATTCTCTATGTGTGTCTTTTTACTATAAAAGGCATACATAAGTAATTGTCAGGAACGTAGCGTTTATCACGCTGCGCTGACCATGCAACGCTTGCACGAAAAGGCAAGTGTTTCCAACGCTTTGCTAAGATGGCACGGTGGTGGCACCTACCCGTCGCCTTGGGTTCTACACTTTATCACCTCGGAGACGGGTGCGCACGCCACGCGCTTCGTTTTCCAAGATAACTGCCAGATAGCGCTCCTGTCTCACGTGTGACGTTACTTGATGCGCTCGTTCGCCTCCGCTGCAAGCTCGAGGCCCTCCAAAGCAGCGCCTCCGGAATACCATTCACCGATTTCCTTGTGCAGAACATCAAATAAACGTTTTGTTCACTCTCTCCAGATGCAAGACTATCGTTTTTCGACGACATTTGCAGTGTAACATGTAGATACGGGGCCATTTTTTTCTTTTTATTGACACCCACGCATCTGTTTAGAAATACTGTTGAAATAACTTCGCCTGCTTGAAAATGCACTGAAAGTATACGCTTCACAAACACGCGCGTCCTATATGCAGGCTTCACGATACAACATGTAGTATCACAGTAGTATTGCGTGGTTCAAGCGTACATTAACTATCGGGCGTCAAACACAGGATTATCATAACGACCCCCTGGTTTAAAGCCTTTTTTTCACTTTTATTTCTTCTAATTTACATTACTATCACTTTTAATAAAGTCTCCTATACTTTCCCTGGCTTTATTGTCTGTGAGTTTTCATTATTAAGGGATAAAGTAATGCGAGCAATATTTAGCGAAAAAAAAAGTGTGTAAATTTTTTGCGTGACCTTAAAGGGGCAAAAAAAATTTATTTTGTGTTATAACACATACATAGATTATTCGTATAAACATCAAGCAAAGCTCTACACAAACGATTTTTATACATAAAAGTTATGCATTGTAACAAAAAAAGCTCACAGACGTACAAAAATGAGCCCAGCAGGGTACATTGCTGGTTAAAAATATTTTTTCTGCTCTAACATTAAACACTGGTAAATATCATACTTTTGATCCGATCCCAATCGTCTCGCCGCGCACGCTTTCGAAGTGTCACTCCTTCATCATCATCCGAGTCGGAACTCGTAACTAAGTCCCCGTCTGACGAAGTGAAATCCATTAAACAAGATTTGGTACCTGCGAAATCGTCCGCATCGGAAGTTTCGCCCCTCAGCGCGATTTGCACCCCCTCGTCATGCAGTTTGGCGCACCGGCACACGTGTGGCAGTTCACCTCCGAAATGTTGGCCTTCCAGTCCTGACTTGGTGGCGCCGTCTGGTGTTTTTTCCAGAACTACTCGCAATATGGCGACAGTAGAACCGCCACCTTAAGCGAAGTGCGCTGGTGAGCACACGGAAGAAATTTCTACGGTCGGGCACCCGTTCGGAGCAGCAAAAGGAGTGAGAGAGCAGTCTGTCGCCAACGGGACAGAGTTGGCTTTTTCGGTTCCCCCTAAACGGGAAAGGCAACCAAGCTAGGCGGCGTCTTTTGTGTCGTTTAGCACCGCAAGGAAGGATGTAATCGCATCCCGGGGGAGTATAAAGGGAAGAGGCGCAAGGGACCACCCTTTGAGAGATTAGAAACCAGACAGCGGTCAGCTTTGCGGGCGCGAGAAGCGATAACCGCCCGATGGACGAAACCGAAAGCAGCTGTGCTCCGCGTTCGTGCGGTCGGATGCTCAAGCAGAAGCAACTCAGGCCGGCTGACACGCTTTGAATTGCAAAAAAGAGAGAGAGAAAGAAAGAGAGAAAAGAGAGAGAGAGAGAGAGAAAGAAAAAGAGAGGGGGGTGGACAGTGGTGTTTGAAGCCTCCGAAAAAATTACCCAGCGGCGTGTCACCAGATTATCTCGGAGGCCATGTTGTTTGAAAAAAAAAAGTGCACGTCTTCTCAATGCATGGCAGCACATTCTAAGCAAGAAAATAGATCAATGACTCAATGAGGCGTGTATTTTAAGCCAGCCACACCTAGGGCGCGCTCCAAACGCAAGCGATTTCCGGCATCCCATCGTGCGAAACATATAAAAAGCAAAGACGGCACATGACCTCCGAGATTGAAAACGCACGGCCGCGCGTTTGCAATCTTGGAAGTTGTAACGGCACAAGAGAAGTGTTGTAGTTAGCTGAAGCATGGCAGCACATGCCAAGCAAAAAAAAACTGATTGAAAAAGGCGCGCGTTTTAAACCAACTAGGACATAAAAAGGGTGCTTTTCGAAGCCTTCAACAATTGGCCGGCTCACCTGCAAAAAACCTTCTAGCTAAGGGCCTGCACTGTAGAGACCAAATAATATTTTTACACGAACAGAATTGATCGGTATTGGCAGGTATGTATAGGCAATCGAAGAAAGTGTTGGAGTCAGGTGTTCCGCCCTGCAGCCCAGAACAACAAATTGTAGACTTGCCATCGCTTTTTTCGAAAAAAAAAAAATTGGTGCTGAGTCAGTCGCAGCATTCAGGAGTCATTATTTATGCAAAAAAAAAGAAATAACCGCCAAGTTATGCGAAGCTGTGCGGCAGTTTTGTACCCGTGCTTGCTTCACGAAACCGCTGGTTCCACGTCACGAAGTTTTCCTCGTGATCCAGAGAGCCGATGATATCCGCTAGGTGCACTCTGGGATAAGATTCAAGGGTTATCCACTTTGGTAATGTGCCTCTTGCACACGGGTTCAGACAGTGACTTTGCGTAGTCACTGAGCAGCATCTTTCACAGCAGATCGAGCGAAATGATCGATTTCGTTCGTTACGTTATCAACTCGTAGCAACAGCACGCAAACGCAGAGGAAGCTTACAACGCCGCAGTATTCTAAATGCAACACACGAGAACCATGGGAGGTCAGGGAATACGACACACACAACACCCGTCACATAGACGTGGTCGTCTGCTAAGCAAATGAGTCGTCTGCTAAGCACCAGTTGGTCAAAATTTCCGGAGCCCTACACTGCGGCGTTTCGGCCAATCATATGGTGGTTTTGGGACGTAAAAGCCCGGATATTATTATTAATCGCGTTAGAAACATGCGCAAAAAAAAAATGGCACTCGGCCCTGTGCACCGCTGCGCCACTTTGCGGCTGAGTTTCACTGCATTCTCCTTCGTTAGCACGTTTCGGGATCTGATCAGATCACGTTCACATCTTTTTTTATATATATAAATTTATACACCTTTGACTAACGCTTGTCGTTTCAATCGTCGCCGTAATTCCGGCTCAAGCAGTCTCAGGCCGTTGCGACGGTCCCACGGTGCACGGCAATACGACACCCTGTTTTCTTTCTTTTTTTTTTTTTGTCGTCTCGTGGTGCGAAAAATACTCGCCCGAGAGTCACGCATTGTCTTCCACCACCGTGGGCGCATTGTTTTCTCCACCTTATTTTGTCCTTCTATTTCTTTCCCTCGTGGTTGCCGTCGCTCGGGTTTCCATGATCTCACCCATTGTTCTTGCGAATTACAAGCGTGCGCCGTTCTCAACAAATCGTGAGGCGGAAACGAAGCATTGAGCTGTTGGCGCCTGAACGCGTATGACATCATCGCAGATGAAATTCCCGCGCCCACTTCCAACCTCAGCGTACTAGGGGCTTATGAAGTAGGAGAGGTGGATGAAGTAGAAAAACAACTCAGTTCAGTGGCACTATCTGTATAGCAACGTTTCTAGACTAGGTAAGTTGCAAAACTGAGCGATGTTGCGCGGCGCGGCCGCTGCCAGCGACAAATGTGGCGCTGCTGTCGCATCCAGATTCGCGTCTGAAAATCTATTGCGAACGTACACCAACTAGCAACTAACCGACAGCCCCGTGTATGTTATGCTATATATATCAAGAATTGTTTATTGTGGGCAGTTTAGAAAACCATAATTATACTGTATTTGCCTTACACCACTAAATATTACGCAGTATTAAGTTTATGCGGCAGCACAACAAATCTCGATAATATACTGTTGGCAAAGCTCTTGCAGAACGGCCGCCACGGCGTCTTGCCACGACGACTAGGCGTTTTCGTCTGCTAGCGGAAGCTTGTTGCGCCGCCAGTGCCACCAAACCGAAAGCTGTCCCGGCGCCTTGTGACGAGTAGTCTGACGCGGGGAGTTTTGCAACTTACCTAGTCTAGAAACGTTGCTGTACAGTGGCACCATCTGTAGGAGGCGACGTGAAACTCACTTCTAATGGAAGCGTGCTCGCTGTAGCTGACGCTACGTGCGACATCGGAGTGTTTCGGAGTGCTTCCCAGCCCGAAATATACCGGCTTCTCGTCTCTCGCGTTTGTTCGCGGTCCCGCTCCACGCGTTCGGTGAGTACGAAACGACCTTCTAGCGATGTTCGTCGCGGTGCCCGAATCCTACCGAGTGTGCGGCGTGCGTAAGACGCACGCTTCACCGGCTGCACAGCTGTTTTCGTTTTGCCGGAAAGAAAGAAAGGACGCTTGCACGGGCGCCGCTAAGCTGCTGTTTGAACACATCGCGCGCGGTAGGTGCGTCCTGTTTTGTCGATTTCGTTCCGTCTATCCGCGGCTACCGCTAGCTGTGTCAACGGAGCTGCCTGCGCAAACGGGCAGGGCACTTTACGGCTGCGCACCGCAATTACGTTCTGGCGAGATACAACCTTGTTGAAGGCCGCGTCAAGGATTCTTCGAAACCAATGCGGTGCAACCTTGACTTGCGCGAAATTCTTGAGCAGAGTGTCAACGCGTGCTGTCTACACAGCTAGCGAGAGTGACGAATCGCACTTATTAATCAAGGCGCGTGTGAACTTTTTTTTTTTTTCAGTCTTCCCATTTCGCTCGCTTGGCTCAGGGCCTTGCTACGCTTGTTCTAATCGCATAACATGCCCCTGGTTTCTTTTCTTGCAGATTGCAATGGGACGTAAAGTGACCCTCGCTGTGTGTACCCTTAACCAGTGGGCACTGGACTTCGATGGCAACTACAAGCGAATTCTCAAAAGTAAAAAAAAAAGCACCTTTCTATTGTACTCGCGTCATTCAAGAAACGCAAATCTTGTTGTGCCTTCTTCGGTGCCCCTTCGCTCTTAAAACGTATCGCCTCCCTTTAACGTATTATCTCTCTCTTAAGGTATCAAGGAGGCGAAGGCAAAGGGCGCTTCATTCAGATCAGGCCCGGAACTGGAAGTAACGTAGGTTTTATTTCTTTCTATCACTTGTTGCATAGTGCTTGTACATGTACGTGATGCTGCCGCAGCTCTTTGGTTCTATTACAGGTTACCATGTAAAAGCACTAAAAATAAGATTACTTTATTGCAGTGCAAACAAGGTCTAGTCTCCTATAAAAGGTGGTAGTGAGACTGCAACCGCCACAAGGGACGACTGGCAACGTAATGAGAGTTTGCTGGAGCAATGACATACTGAGCGAGTTGCGTGTTAGACAGGACGCATAAAAATACTTCGTGAAGCTTTACATGCCAGAAACATATGGCCGTAAAACATGTAACACTGTGCAAAGGAAAAGGTTGTGACCAACCTGTGATGCCAAGTCGCTGACCTATCCCTATCATTTTTGTCCTTCAGTATGTTCTTTTCCTTGCCGTCATGTTAACATGCACGATAATGGTGCACAATAGAGACTTTCGTATTGAAGTGTGTTCATGTGAGACAGCTGTATACACAATAATTTATGTGCCAGGAGAACTTATGCTTAATTTGCGATTACTGTGATCATGTGATCGCCGATTAATTATAGTGCCTACGATTACAACTTGCGAATATTTTAGCTAACGTTGGCTGTGCCAGTGCAAGTAGAGCTACTAACACAGTCTGCCTTTGCGACAGTCAGATCTAACATGGATTCTGATTATTCACATCTGCAAAGTTTGAGTGCACTTTTGTATTTGTCATCTCTCTGCAGGAAGTTACAAATTTTCACTTTCTTTGTAACATAGCAATGGATGAAGTGTAAATTCAAAAACGAGGTGCAGTTCATTGAATAATTAATTGCTCGTATAGAATTCATAGCTCTGTTTGACCTTACAGTGGATATGGATGTGCCGACCACTTCTATGAAAGCGACACACTTCTTCACTCTTGGGAAGTCCTTGCCTCGTTGCTGCGGGATCCAACATGCGAGGGTATTATGGTCGACATTGGCATGTAAGTTGACATACCTTTACTGTCCTTTTTTTTTTTTTTGCCGACATCTTGCATTCTAGCCATTACATCACATCGTAAAAATGAAGAAGTTTAAACATTTCTGCTAATGAACAATACTAATGCATCTTATGCTTTACTAAGCAAGTTATTGCATAGAAGTGGAAGCAGTAATTAAAGGACTTCGACAACAAGCTGTATCAACTGCCTTCGAACTCCTGTTAGCATGGTCAGTGAAGCCTAGTGTCGGTCATCTAGTCTGAGGGGTCATGTCCAACTCAAATATGTCTTGTGTGTGGTTAGGCAAACTCATGCTTACGGTTGGCGTCATTTTAACTCCAGAATCTTGTTCGAGTTGGTGCGGTCGCACCACGTGAGCCTGTCATGTTCCAGATGATCATGACAATCGCCACACACTTGGTGTAGTAGGACCAGCTGGAATAAGAATCTAGTGGTACATTGACGCCGACTGAAAGCACAGGTTCCCCTTGAGATTGGAGTTGGGCGTGCACTCTGCGACGAACAGACCGACACAAGACTTCACTAACTGCCAAAAGCCATGCTTTCCACTGTTGATTGTAAAAGCGCCCAGCAATCATATTGTGATAGTAGCATCGCTTAGTATCTCAAGCATGTCAACGTGAAGTGACAGAAAAATTAAGTTGAGTAAGTGGCAGGGGGGGGGGGGGGGGTTCGCATTGTTTTTCATCAAGATAGTACAGGTTGTGACATGTTGGTACAGAGTAAAATTACAGATGAGCGCTGACTCTGCTGTTGCCAAACGCATTCCTTTGCTCTCCCCCTTCGGCCTGCTCCACACTTTCGTACATGTTTTCGCTTCTGCTTGCACTGATCAGAATGCAGAGCTCCATTTGTCAAGGCACATGAAAATCGTTCGGCACCTGTGCTCATGAGCGTACGGGCTGACTGGCGGAGGCAGGTGGCAGCCGGGAGCGGCAGATGCCAAAACATCTGGGAGAAGAGACTCAGGAACATGACAAAGCGCAATTGGGCCTAGTTGCTACAGCAAGGACAGAGAGAACCTCCACCCTCAGTATCGCTTGAGGACCGGCTCCTCGAATCCGCCGGATTTTTCCCTTATTAGTGCCACCTGGTGAACACATTATTTAATTAAGCAGGAACTAGCGTTGCATAATGTGTCCCTTCCACACAAGTAGAGTTCGCTCTTCTGCCCTATTTTGCTTCGTGCATGTAGCATAGTACTTACTCTCATAATACCTGTGCTTGTTAATGTTGGCAAGCTGCGTTGTAATGTTGGCTACCACTGAACCGTTTATTCTTATAGCAATGTAATAAACTAATACATGTGTGTTGCCATACCTCTTGAACACTTCATCAAATGCTTCGAAGTTAACTCTCTCTGACAGTTCTCTCGTTAAAACCTGCTGTGGTATTCTAGTGCCTCCTTTGTTCTTTGCAGGCCTGTCATGCACAGAAACGTCACTTATAACTGCAGAGTCATCTTTCTGAACAAGTGAGTTCTCCAAGGCACCAGGGTGAAAATGAATGAAACTAAATCTAGAAGAAAGTATTGGTTACTTCGTGCATTGCGCTCGGGGTACTACCCATTGCCAGTTCGACGATTTCCTATCGAAATTTCTGCCAATCTTGCAGGAAAATTCTGCTGATTCGTCCCAAGCTCATGATGTGCGATGATGGCTGCTACCGCGAGTCGCGCTGGTTCACGCCGTGGCAGAAGCCTCGTCGCGTTGAGGAGTTCTTTCTGCCTCGCATGATCTCCGAAATAACTGACCAGGTTTGTTTCCGTGCCTCTCGCGTTCTTTTGTGTTTCTCAAAGAGTGTCTTCTTGCATTTAGTTTTTTTTTTCTTGCAACATGGCCTCAAATGAGTGGTCTGCTGATTTAGTGAGTAATCTATACTCTTGTGGTAGACTGTGCAGAATATAGTCAACGCGAAGACGAGAAAAAGGAGCGCCATGTTTGTCTTCCTTTTTTCGTTCTTAATGTTTAGCTTATTTTGCAGGTTTGCAAAAAGCATAGCTTCGTCAATGGGATTGACAGCCGGTCTTTGTGCTGCCAGCTTTTTTTTTAGTATAACAGAAAGTTTACCAGTTGGCATCACTAGTGGAAGATCCTGTGGAAAATGCTGTGGAAAATGCTGAGGAACATATTGAATACAAATCTTTCTATCTGTGATGGCACTAAGTTCGTACACTGGAAGCATGCCGAAACAACAATTGGCGAGCTTGATATTGACACGTCAGCATCGTTGGGTGGCGGTTGAGTACGGAGCTAGTGCTTACTCGCGTAGTACCAGCACCGCTGATGGCAGCATTGGGTAGCGGCCTGTCATACCTCACAGGTATGACAGCTTTTTTTACCACCTAATATGCTTAGAATAAAGCTCCAATGCTTACGTAATGCAGTACAGTTTTAAGAGTATGTATATAGTATATATATATAGAGTACAGTTCTAAGCACTCTGTATGGTAGAACCATGTAACAGTTAACTGCATACGGTATTTCAGTTGCCTCTTAACACCGAATAAACATAACACCCACCGTCTTCTGGCTAGGTGATGTTACACATCATATTTTGCAACTTTCTATGGCTGTTTTAAGCTATTCCCGCCTAAATTATATACTGCATCATTTATCATGTTATTGTAACACATAGTTCATGTTTACTTACGAAGCAGTGCATGCAGACAAACACAAAAGGAATGAAAGGGACACCGCTGCTTTAACAACTAGTTTATTTCGCACAAAGAACATGGTTAAAGGGACACTAAAGTCAAATAACAATCTACTTTAGAGTGAAAGCTCAATGTATGACCACATCTAAAACGACAATATTAACAACAGTGCCCTACTTACCGAGGAATTAAAGTAAATACACAAAAACACAAGTGCCACAGTACGACATTTTCAAAATGATCCCAATGACATCAGAAGGACCGCCTACAATTAATCACTAGTAATTGTTCCAAGTGCACTAAATAAAAAACCTTCCATACATCAAGAGACACAATTAAATGCTGCTTGTTCGTTTCTGTTTGATTTATGAAAAAAAAAAAGAACCGCCAGACGTTACTATGGGGAATGGCGTGAGTGGTACAAAAAGGAAACTTCCACGTGGTTACACGGGACAGGTGGTGCCATCTAGCGAGGCGCAGTTGAAACAAACAATGTCTGCAATCTCGAAGCCAATGGCAGGAAATTTGTCAATGGCCGTTGTTGCTGCTGTGGCTCCCACTGCTTTCGGTCTGCTGGTACTAGTGCAGTAAAGCTGGGCAACATTGTGCACGGCAACAGGGACATGGATCGGTCTGGTCAATGCTTGAGGCGGGTAATTTGAAGAGCGCCAATCCGATGCGGACCTCTAAAACGGGATTTTATTTTAAAATAGGCCCTTCCTTGGCACAAAAGTAGCACTACGAGGTTTCTAGACTGCTATTTCAACAATAAACATTGACTTAATAGTTGCCTTTAGTGTCCCTTTAATATACATGACAGTGTACCATGTGTGCTACTTCACAAGTAAACATGAACTATCACCAACCCGTCCTACTTTCAACGTTACTGTAACACAGTGTTTTCACTACCACCAGCATTGTGTTACACATCCTGGCTGGCTTTCAGTCCCTGTAATTGTGGTTTTTCGTGACTAGAGATGCTATTGGCAACTGAAACGGGCATGGATGCGAAGGCTGGTTCTAGTAAGTCACTTTGATTGTGTGTCGATCGCATTGTCAAATCTTGCAGAAAGTGGTGCCCATCGGAGACGCCCTCATATCTACGAAGGACACCTGTATTGGGTTTGAAATTTGTGAAGAGCTCTGGAATCCTCTGAGGTATTCAATCGCAATCGCATCTTGAAGCTCGAGGAGCTCAATAATTGCAGACCCTTTAGTTCCTATTGCTTGCATAGGTTTACCTAGAAAAACATGTCTTTTTTTGTTTGTTTGCTAGTCCAAAATTGTTGCGTCTTCCTAAGTCTTCAAGGTGTGAGAAACACGCTTTGTACTTCAAGCACATATATGCTTCATTTCAAAGAAACTGCTCTACCTAAAGTAAAATTTGCGAAGTGACATTCATAGCAGGAGGATCGTACTCATAAGCACATTGCAGCAGTTTATTATTTTAAGTATTCACTCCAAATGCAGTGAGGTGTTTCACTGAATTTCATGGAACCTGCGAATGTAAATATCTAAATAGTCTGCATCGGCAGGTGTATTAGCAGAAAATTATGTGGCAGAACCTTGACCTAAAATTGGTTAAAACGCGTGAAATCATGGAAACTCGTTGCAAAATAGTCTGAAAAGCTTCGAGACATTTGATGCAGTTCAAACGCAGGGCACATTTGTATAATGCGAGTTGATTGGTTGATGACTTCATTTATAAGTTTAAATTACATTTACCAAATTACCAAAATGCCTTTGAGGTGTTTTAAACAAACTATTTATTTGCGTGCTAGCAGGTAGCATCGATAGATACACTTGTAAAAGCAGGCCGTACAACTCTGTTGATGCTTAATATACTCACTAGTTTATAAGAAGGCAAACTCCTTTGTTTTATTAAAATGGGCATCAGCTCTCACATAATGGCGTCGCTGGATGGTGCCGAGATCATCGTCAACGGAAGTGGATCGTATCACGAGCTGCGAAAGAACTACGTCATCTGTGACAGAATCAAGTCGGCTACAGCGAAGGTGAGTGTGCCGTCTTCCGAGCCGTGTGTTCCTTTGTGATGTTAGCTTCAATGTTTTCAGTTTCAATCACAATTATAAATTACGCTAGAGCACCGCAATGGGATTGTTCACTTACACAGTAATACTTTGTGTGTCAAGCTATGCTGGTAGCATTTTCTGAACTTGTGACAGTATCAATCAATTAATCAACCAGTATTTATTAATGACACTATGAATGAATACAAAATGGGGAAATATGCATAAGGAGACCTCGATGTTATAAACAATAGCAAGGACGTTCTATGCTTATACCTTCAAGAAAAAGACTGATACATTAAACGTATATAGAACATTTTCAAATAATGAAACAAACTGCTAACGACAGAGTGCTCGCAGATATTTTTTTAAAAAATGCTGTTCCCATCACTGTCGAAAGGTTCTCGGGGTTCTGCTTGCAAAGCAGCTATATTTAATGATTGTTATGACTACATACATTTTCTGTAAACTGTGTTCCTGGATTACATTTTTTATTATTTTGTGCCGTACTATCGCATCACATATTGTGTTTGATGGTGTATTTACATTTTAGTGTTGTAACATATGTTGTGAAGCATATGTGCCACTGCATTTTTTGCAGTACATTGAAGGGGAAGAAGCATACAGGAACAGCAGTTGTGAGAAAGCTTGTGCTGTTTATTAAGGCTGCGATGCCTTGCTGGGTTATTGTCATTCTTCTTTGATTTAAAGAGACATTGTTGTACTTGTTATATTAATCAACCATTTAATGAACTAGCAGTGAGAGTTATTAGTTTTTGTTCGTCCTTTTTTATCGATAGTGGCCGAACATCAGACACAGGTTATTAGTCCAAACAGTTTACTTATGACATTTGAATGCGAACTTAACATGAATATGAAGGTGCGAACAGCTCCTGCTAAGTTGAGTAATAACGGTTTACTCTTTAGTTGTATTATGTCTTCTTCAACAGTGTGGCGGCATCTACCTGTTTTCGAACCTAAGAGGCTGTGACGGTGAACGAGTCTACTACCAGGGTTGCTCGAGCATTGCCATAAATGGTGACTTTGTTGCCATAGCCAAGCAGTTTGCCTTGGAAGAAGTTGTAAGTGTTTGGGAAATTACATTATTTTTCTAAAGCTCTATGACACAATGTGTTTGTTAGCTGTCAATAGTTTGAATAACAGTGTAATTTCTGTAAAGAATGAAAAATCGGTTGGGGGCTAATTGCGATAAAGAGCAATCGCTCAATAGTACACACTAAGAGCAATTTGTAATCTTTGCACAACTTAAGAGGGCCCTGCAACACTTTTTCTAGTAGCCATGGAATGGATTCACTAAAAAAGCTCATTGCCTCACGAATTCACTGCCACAAAAATTTTTAGAATCCGTCCAGTACGAGCATAGTTACGAAAATTTGTTGCACGCTACAATTGCATTTTATTTTCTCTCATCCCGACCAAAGATCTGAAAGCTAAGCAGGGAGGGATGGCATGGGCAAAGAAAATGCGTCACGGGCGCCTCGTGACCTTGGGCACTTTTTCTCTTTTTTTCTTCGAATGTGCAGCTTTTCAGTGCATTCATGTACGCACGCGTAGACTAGTTGCTGCCTCCCGCATCGGTCCCGGTAACCACCGTGTTCAATTCAGCCAATGGCTGATAGGTGGCCGTCTACAAGTGATTTTCGAGCTTGTAGCGTCATTTGTCGAGAGATCAGAAAGCAATTTCTAGCATACTTTGAAAATTTGTTGTGATTTCTAGGCCTCGTTCTGCGCTATAATATTTGGCTCATTTGTTCTAGGGAGCCTTGACTACTGATCCGCAGTGTTTTCTCACCTGGCTCAAAAATTGTTGCAGGGCCTCTTTGAGACCTTTTTCCCTTCTGTGATCCCGATTGGCTTGCCTTCATGGTCAAAAATCAGCGAGAAAAGAACAATACACTAGATGGTGTACAAGCGCTGAATGCTTTGCCTCCTAAAAGATATCTCCTGTCCTGCGTTCTCCTTCATCTTGTGTATTGTCCCTTTTGCGCTGCTTTTTAACCATGAAGTTAAACAATCTCACCAAGTTTTGTACGCTGTTGGCTTGCATTGTATTTTATCTATTACAGCTGACTCTAGCATTCGACAATTGAGAGGAAAATGCAAAATTGGAGAATCACCTGTTTATACCAATTCCTGGGTGGGCTAGACATATTCACGGCTGCCTTTGTCCCAATTTATATTAATTCAAGAGAATGGATTAAACGATGCTGCGTCACCACGATATCTATACCGCAGTGCAGAATGGGCTTTTGATTTCATGAAGTTTGTGCTTTCGAATTCTTGATACGTAGCCATGACCCTTGTGAACATTAGACTGCAAAGCCAGACATTTTCATAGAACAAGACACATGGGGTGGCTCCTCGTACCTGCAAATCTCGCTGCCATCCTGTCTCTCTCGTCCTGAGTGAATGCCTGGTTTTATGCTTTAAAGTTGTCAAAAGCTACGCACCATCTCATTACCGTAAACTTCTTTTGTTAAACTCTTCTTCTGTTAAAGGGCCACTCACCAGGCCCCATGCCAAATTTTAGTTAGACCATGGAAGTTGTTGGGTGTCCGACGAGGACATTTTGCCACAAAAAGTTTTTGAATCGGTTCATTACGAGCTGAGGAAACTGTTTTTTAGAAACGGCGCGAAACGAGGATGAGAGGATGCGAGCTCAGAATCCTTGCCGCTCCTCCGCGTAGCCTTCGCAAGCCAAATCTCTTCCCCACCCTCTCCAGCATCCGACCATGAGGTGACGTGCGCATGACGTGCCTGAACAAGCCCAATCCTCGTGCACGCGAGTGGCATTTTTGTTGTTGTTGTTGTTGTTGACTAGTGTTGTTTTAAGGTCTACTGCCTGTTTATGTGGGATGGTTTGGAAACGCTGGCTTAGACGTGGTAGAATAGATGAGCACAATGAGTGCGTGAACCCGTAGGAGCGTTCCGCGGCTGTCGTCTTTTCGATGCACTGACCGCGGCCGCGGGGACACCAACGCATGAGAAACGTCGGCACATGAGCCCCGCATCTCGTTGCAATTCACGGAGAAAAATGAAGAAAAAAGAACTTTCACATTCCCTTATTGCGTCTCATTAATTATTTAGAGATTTATTAATCTCTTCAAACAACAAATATGTAAACTAGGCATGTTGTGTTAAATAATTTTCGCCATGTCACATGCCCTTGTTGGCAACGTCAGAGCATAGTCGTCTTCGTAGAGGACCGTCACTGCATTGCCGCGTATGTAGGGCCATTCATACGCGCACATCATGCCCTCATTCTCTGGGCGCGCCCCTGCAAAAGGAAGGAGCAGCGTTCATCTTGAAATTTGACTCATTTCCACGGCGGCGCGTAGCATTGCAAATTTCGGTAAACGTGATCGTGAATGCCTCATTCATCTACGCATTGCTTTTGTCAGCTCAAAATTGTCAAACCTGGTGAGGGGCCCTTTGAGAATGCCTTTCTGTGTGTCAGAAGTTTATTGTACTAATACAGCTTGAATAATCAAACCTTAATATGATGAATATGGGTATAATTTACTGTCAACATAACAAATAACTGCAAATATTGTCTCGTCACCACTAGAGAATAATATATATATATACGTTATTAATAAATGATGATGTAACGGAGCTATTTCTTGCCGAATTCAACTTCATTGCAACAAGGATTGATTGTATCTTTTTATCTTGGCATCCTTTTAATAAAATGGTAGTGTTTCAATTGCAAGTAGAAATAATTCATTCATTTGAAGTGAGGCTGTGTTAGGTTACTCATAGACAAGGTTAATCTTTCTTTATTTGTTTATTTATTTATTTATTTTTCTTTTTTGTTGTTTTTTGGTACTTTTCAGGAAGTCACAACTGCCACGTTAGACTTGGAGGATGTCAGAGCATACAAAGTGAATAACCGGAGTCGAACGTTGAAAGTAAGTGCTGTATTATTTGTGAATAATTATTTTTTGCGTTAAGGCATTCTAGTTTTAGGTAGTTTCAGAGCCACTGAGCTGTACAATGTTTATTATTGCTTTTAGTTTAGAAATTGTTCTGTCGGGATCAAGAACTGCCGTATGTGAAGCTTGTTTTGGGCACATCTGTGTGCGTGTGTGATTGTGACATGTATTGTAGGAACCAATTTCAAATACTTGTATAAGCTAATTGACTCTGTTTCACGGTGTCAGAAAAACTGTCAGAACTAATCAAATGCCATATTATTGAAAGTGTCAAGAAAGCAATTAATAAATGTCTCTTTGGTCCATGTACTTTTATTTTTTTAGAAGTACACTTGTACCTCACTATAACAAAGTTTCATCTTAACACGAAAATGTTTGTTATGTCTGCAAATTCGTTTAAAGGTATATTTCTATCACTATATCTATAGCTAGACAATTTTTTGTTTACTTCGTTACAACCGATATTTTGTCATATCTGGATTTGTTATATTGAGTTTTGAGTGTACTAAAATCTTATATTATTTTGCATGAAAGCAGTGGCAAAGCATCGATTTTCGTCATTTGCAGCTTCGTTTACAATGTCAACGCGGTTCAAGACTCTGCTCCTTCAGCCGAAATGTGGTGTGCACCACACGCTTAGTACGCAAAAACAATGCGATTTTGGACGGTAACCACATCTTTCTGAAAGTTCGCAGACATTGTGGAATTCCGCGAATGCAATTTCCGCAGCTTTGCGCGGCATATTTGTGGTGTTTTTTGCTTGGCACAGTGCTCGGACCAAACATGACCGACTTAGCAAAAGCCTGATACCATTGAACAATGTATGTGACCGCTGGGACCAGAAAACACGTCCGAATTATTCAATTTTTCTAATTTAATGAGTGTTGAATTAATGACTGTATAGTGGACTTGGGAAAATCGTAAAATGGCTCCTTCACTAGAGGCAGACCTAGTGAAATTGTAAAATTGAGAAATGGCTTATTCACTGGAGGCTTGTGGAGCTTCAGTGGCGTAAATCCCACTTGCAGTGACTGTTTCACGACAATCATTCCAGGGAGCAGAATCGGAAGGTTATCCACGCGTCGTAGTCGACTACGCCCTCTCCAACACAGCCGACATGGCCGTCCCGCCGAGTCCAGTAATCAACTGGGCCTTCCCTACGCCTGAGGAAGAAATTGCGTGAGTATTCAAGGCACAGTTGTGATAAAAATGCCCGGATAGAATGCTGTTGAACCAAGTTTGTCTAGCATTGGCAGCAACTACTGCTGAAAGCATGACACGGTGTTGACCTCTGTGTCGGCGCCCCCGCAAGGCAAGAAGTGACGTGCTGTCCGCATTTCGGTTCGTTTTGCCGACGCGGGAATCGCGTAACAAAAGTTGACGTTTCAAGGCACGTGCTCACGCTGACCACTAGACATAAGTGCAAGGAAGACAACAGACCAACACTGCCCATTCCCACTGCCATAACAGCATGCCTGTGAGGACGAAAAGGAGTAAATTGGTGTTGGTTGGGCTTCAACATCAAATGCAAGCACAATATCCTTTTCTGGGTTTGTGGTGTGATTATAAAACTTTTGCTCTAATAATTTTTTATTGTTTTTGTTACACACAAGATTAATGACAGAAAGTCGAGCTAAAGATGCTGTTCTCATGTGACTTGTGTATATCCACCTAGTTTAATACCAGTGTCACACGGGCTGTTCTAATCGGGATACAAGACCGATCCAGATCGTATCTTGATCGTGATCAACAATCGTCGCTGCTACAAGGCCCAACTTGATCTGGGTCCAGTTTGGTTCTCTTTGTGATTCTCGAATTCCTTGGCGACGGGGATGATGTTGCTTTTGCTATGCGGTGAAAGACTGCCATTGGACGCTACTCACGGTGACAGAACAGATGGAGTTAGACTTGGCGAATGGGTCAAGATGTGGAGAACTTGTGATATCAGCGAGGTAAACAGAGCTCACACTCGGGGACAACTTTTCTTAACAGCACTGTAGGAGCAACAGAATTGAAATGCATGCCTGCTACCGTGCCAATAGTAGTGCTTAAGTTTAGTGATAATATCTCATTTGCCTTGCTGATATAAATACTACTTTATTATTATTTGCTGGAAGTTGTAGCTAAGATACAGGTATTGTTCACTTTGCAAAAATGCCTTTCTTTCTTTCAATTTCTTAGACAGCACCACCTTTTTGGCAAGCCCTTTTTCAAACTAAACTTTGCAGCCTTGACATAGGGGTATGTGGAGGGTGGTGGCGGGTCACGGTGCAGCCACAAGCGTCCAAAAAGACGTGCTTCTAATGTGACAGGGAGGTTTACACTGAACAATTGAATTGTCCCTCCCGAAAGGTTTCTCGAAACGCTTCAACAATGCAAGCAAAAGCAAGCAAGCAAAATAGGCAGAATGCTGCCGTACTACTTGCGAAGCAACGCGAATTTGCGGAAACCGCCGCCGTAGCCTTCGCTACGCTGTAATGAGGCTTCACGGCACAACACACATTGCCGTGAAACAGCACTAAAGGAAAACCCCCGCGTACTATTTGCACCCGCACTTGGCTACTGAAAGTTTCGAGCTTTTGGTGCTATACGCACAAAAATACCAGAAAATAAACTTCAAAGTGCATGCTGCTCGACAGAGCCAGATGTAACGCCCCTCTCGATGCCGACATTAACGCAGTGGGAGTGTAAAAAAACCTACGTGAGGAGTTGGTACTGGCTGTTTGCTTCCATGCGCCTTGCGCTTTTAATACCTGCAATTTCTTCCACTGTGCCTGCGGCTTTGCGTGTGCTGGCTGTAAGTGCGGTACCCACTCGCGCGCGCCGCCACGTCACAGTGTTTTGTGGTTACGTGGTCAGCTGTGTTTACCTCGCTATCGGAACGGCTCCTGCCCAGCTTGGTGCTCTTTGAAACCGAAACTGTGACTAAGCATTCTAAAAGTGTCTTGCACTTGTGCCAGCGAGGTTCCCAGACGTGATAAGTGGGTCATAATCTCAAAGAACAAAAAGAACAACGATCGCAAAGAACAAAAACAAGGTGCGAAATTTTTGTGTCACTGCTTCTTTAATGAATGCTCAGTAATTTTTTGCTCGTCAGCTCACCCCTGTTGCACTGTTTCATCATGACGACATTGCTGTGCTCACCGTGGATCAATGTGCAGCTTGGGACCTGCCTGCTGGCTTTGGGACTACCTGCGGAGAAGTGGACAGGGAGGCTTCTTTGTCCCGCTGAGCGGTGGAATCGACAGTGCCAGCGTCGCAGCGATCGTTTTTTCCATGTGTCGCATGGTCTGCGCAGCCGTGAAGAATGGTGGTAAGCTGGGCTTCAAGCCTCGAAAGCTGCTCACGTGTACTGTATCTGCCCGTTTCTAAAGTTAGGTTGAAAAAATTTGGTTTTTCTAAAAATCCCTGAGGAGCAACTGACTGACAATTTATTATGAATTCCACACCACATTCTGCGCTATAATAATTGGCTCACATGTTCTCGGGAGCTTTCACTACGGATCGGCAACGTTTTCTGACCAGGCTCAAAAAGTGCTGCAGGGCCCCTTTAGGCACAAGAAAACCAAGGCAGCGAGCTTCATGTTCTATAATTTAATTTATAAAAAAGCATTAATGTGTACATATATTCATTTCAATAAACATACAACTACTTCATATTGCATACAAATATTTGCGGTCACAAATTGGGACTGTAAACTGCTCTAAAAGGCTCATTTCCTACTCCAAATCGGGATTTTATGTGCTTCAAAAGCCGGGCAAAAATCGCATTACTGTTGTCCTGGTTTCCTGACGCACTGCTTTGTTTATCTCAGACCCAGATGTGTTGAGAGACGCCAGGCGCATAGTGGGCGACCCCGAGTACGCGCCGAAGGAGCCACGGGAGCTGTGCAACCGGGTCCTCGTCACGTGCTACATGGGCACAGAGAACTCGTCACGCGAGACCCGAGCCCTGTCCAAGGATATGGCCAACCAGATTGGAAGGTGAAAAAGGGAATTCGTTTACTTTTGGAGGAAGTTGAAAAACACTGTGCCCTATACAGGGTGTCTCAAGAAATGGGTCCAGTATCAGTAAAAATAATAGAAAAGAGGTATCCGCGTGTTACCTGCTTCATTACCTTTGCTGTGGCAGAGGGCATCTTATTATGGATACAAACATTAATTATGGTAGTAAATATATAAATGAAAACAATGAACCAGTGGAAATAGGTGTTTGAGTCAAATGGGCAAGTTCAAGTCTTTTCTGCAAATAGTCTATAGTCACTTCGAAATTTCTCAAATGCAGCCACTGATAATCACTGTGGAATGACGAAATCTGGCTAATTTCGCTGGCTAAAATTGAAACTGATCTACCAAAGAGGGCATCTGCCATTCACTTCGAAAACTCCTTTAATAGAGGTTTTTAGCTAGCTACGGAAACACATTAGGTAAATATATCACGGTTCCTTTCTGTATACATGTTCCGTGTTTGCGTGCCCCATGTCGTAACTAGATTTAGTGGCAAAAACTGCTGAATTTGTATAGTAACACGATGATGATAAAAGTAGCTAACTAAGGTTTCGCAGCGTGAGCTAGATATGTGCCGTGCATAAAATACTTTTTTTGTTAATATGAATATGCAAAGAATGCACAGCTTTGTCAGTCACAATTCTTTACATCGCGTGAATAAAAGCATAAAAGCTTATTAGAAGCCAAGCCAAGTTCAATCGGAATTTCGAGGACCACTATCACGAGGATAGAATCATGGCTGCTTGAAAATCGCACGCAAGGGGCAGGCGAATGCGATGCCGAGTGCGATGCAGTCGCTGCAGTTGACGCAATCTTTGTTTACTTTGGCTGTGTCTCGAGTTGAACTGGCTTGTCTTTAAAAAATGGCGCGCATACAGAAAGCCTTTCCGATGATTTACCGTACTGGCAATGTTGCCGCATGCACACTCGTCAGCCTGTTCTGTATTGCCGCATTTCCGTAACGTGTTTCCGTAGTTTGCTAAAACCCTCTAAAGCAACACTTGTCCCCTTGCCGTTATCAATCATCAATCTAGATACAGTGAAACCTCGTTAAACCGTAGTTGGCCGGAGCTCGAAAAAAGTACATACTAAACGGTAGTACTGCTTAATCGAAATAGTGTCAGGTCGCTCACTTACCTGTCAAAAAAAGAAACCTTCAGGGAGTGCGATGAAAGAACAAAAAACGTGCAGTAATTTATTAACTTCGTGTGACAAAGTCTGTAATCTTCATTTGACGACGCGGCGGCCTAGCAGCAACGACAGCGGCCTCAAACTCACTTATGCTGTGAGCCAGCTTTTTTGCCAGCCCCCTCTTCTCGGCAAATACGCGCATGACGCTGACGCAATGCGCAGCTTCGGCCACTGTCGGACCTGGATCACCCGTGTTGTCGCTTTCCATGTCGTCCTCATCACTATCATTTGGCGACACTTCGACAGCCGAGGCAACAATGGCTTCATCTGGCTTCATCGAACATATCCGGAGATATCTGCGCATCCCTGTCTGCGTCTCTGAAGTCCGGGAAGGAAATGCCTTCCGTAATGCCCTGCCACTCCAGCACTTCAGCTAGCAGAGTTTTGCAAGCTTCGTCGACGATGTCCGAAGTCTGGTCGATGGTGTCACTGGCGTCATCTGCGTTGCCCGCACACACACTGAAGCCAGCACGCTTGAAGCAATTTTGAACTGTCGTTGCTTCAACCTGCCGCCACGAGTATTCGAGCAGGTGAATCGCACCAATCAGGTCGATGGAGAATAATTTGCCACATCCAATAGCGAGAAGAAATCTGCACAGCAGATTCTTCTTGTAGAGCTGTTTTTACAGCTTGAATGGTGCCTTGGTCCAATGGCTGGGCAATCGCTGTTGTTTTTGGTGGCAGAAACGCCAACTTCACAGCCGTCAGGTTGTACAGGGCGACGTGCGCCGAAGCGTTGTCTAAAATAATAACAACTCTTCTGTTCTTAGTTGCAAAACGACGATCGATGAGGCGCACATACTCCTCAAAGAGTTTTTCCGTCATCCATGCTTTGGTGTTGCTGCGATAGATGACCCCTGATGGCAACCGGGCCCCTTTGAAACATCTAGGCTTCGCCGACTTTCCAATCACGAGGAGCGGAGTTTTGTCGGTTCCAGTCATGTTTATGCAAAATGCCACTGATATTATGTCTTTTGCATGCTTGCAGCCAGTGCACGTCTCTCCTTTGAATGCGAGCGTTTTGTCTGGTAGCAGCTTAAAGAATAGCGCTGATTCACCCATATAAAAGATGTCATCAGGTGCGTAGTCTTCCAAGATGACCATTTTGCCACTGCTCCGCGCCATCCACGTCAGCAGCAGCACCTTCTCCCGAAACAGTCCCCGTGGTAATGCCGTGCCTCGCCTTAAATCTGGCCAGCCAGTCATTGCTGCACACGAAGTTGTCATGGTTGAGCTGCGAGGCAGAAACCAGGGCCTTCTCCACGAGCAGGGGTCCGCTGATAGGCAGATTTTTTGACCGTGCAGCTTTTAGCCACTTCACCAGCGCCTCCTCTACATTCGAAAACACCGAACCGCGTAGCCGGCACATTTTCGCAGTTGCAGCAGCACTGCCGAGCAACTTCTCTCTGGAATTTCAAATTACACACACCGTGGTTAACGGCAGGTCCTTTTCGCTTGCCAGCGGCGATTTTTTCGTGCCACTTTCAATAGCACGAATTATGTCCAATTTCTCCTCTATTTTCAGCACTCGATGCTTTTGTCCCAGCTTCGGCGTGACGCAAGTATGAAGCAGCACAAGCACACATACACAACACGTGAAAAACGATGCGAGAGCTGTACGGCACGGATCAACCAGAGAACACCTATGCACGGCGCCAAAGGAACAAAGAAAGCAAAGCAAGCGGACACCATGTTTGCGTGTTAGTGCAAAGCGCCATCGTGGGGACAACACCAGAAGCCTAACCGGCCGAGTGCTTCTTGTTGCAGAAAAATCCAAGAGATGGCGCTCATCAACACAAACAAGCGAGGCGTGTTTCAATCTCTGGGGCTTGCTGCTCTGTCAGGACGCCCAGTGGGGGACAACATGCCGTGGCGAGTGCGCAACGAAAATTGGAAAAACTACTTATTACCCGATACATACGCAATGAGCTGGTACGGCTTATGCGGATACAAAATGCATTATGTTCAATGGCTGCCGAGTCGGGGATTTGACTTCACTACTTTTAGAACGAAACTAATTTTAACGCGGGTACAGTTTAACGAGGTTTCACTGTACATAGTTTCGTGGCAACGCTTTCCTGCCGCATGGTCGCTTATCGACACTCGTTTATCCTCCTTCCCATATCACGATGGTCATTGAAAGCTTCAGGGTGCTATTCAAAGATTACTCATGCCACAGTTTGCTGTGGGTAGTCGTGGCAGCGTAGTGCCATAGTAAATTATTTCATCTTCTGCTTCTTATCGTTTCAGCTATCACATGACAGTAGCCATTGACGCAGCTGTGACAGCCATTGTTGCAATCTTTTCCACACTTACGGGCCGCATTCCCAAATTTCGAGTCCTGGGTGGCGGCTCGCGGGAGGACCTGGCCTTGCAGAACGTTCAGGCCAGGCTAAGGATGGTTCTTGCCTACTTGTTTGCGCAGCTCATCCTTTGGGCTCGAGACCGACCGGGCGGTCTGTTGGTCCTAGCCACTGGCAACGTAGACGAAGGGTTTGTATCCTTCGCAGTTTGTTTACGCATTCGACAATTTTGTGCTTAGACTGCCCCAAGTCTATTGTTGGTATGATAGCCACACCAGCTGGGCTAGATATGACAACTTGCGAATCCAGCAAAAAATATTTTGCATGCATGAGGGTGATTGAATTGTCTGCACGCATTTGGTCTGCAGGTTAATAGCCATTTGGGTTGATAATCTGGGTTGCTTTTCATTTTTGTTTATTGTGAACTACACCAGATGAGCGACTCACAATAAAACCTTTAGTTGTTATGAACATAAAAAATAGCTGGTGCGATACATTTAAACTGTTCATGCCGAAGTAAAATGGTAAACATAAACTAAATGTGTCCCAAACATCAAGCGTTGGTTCATGATTTGGTTCATGAGTTATTTCATGATTAAGATAGATTTACTAGTTCATAAAAAATAGAACATTCAGAAAGAAAACGCAGACACAGCGCTGTTTATTTTTTTTGCACTGGTTAATCTGTTTTATTTAAACATCACCTAAATGTGTCCTGGATGTTGCCTGAATGTGGACAGCACATAACCCGAATGTCAAATGTCACCTGAACATCACCAAATAGAGCAACAGTAATTTTGTTGCTCTGAAAATTCAGCAGATAAAATGAAAATTAATAGATCAAGTGCTTCCAGTCAATCTATGGTCGTGTCAGAAGTCCGCACTTACATTCATTAGATTTTGGCAGATATGCACTTAATGTAGCTATTCATGTGTCAACTGCTATAGCTCATTGTGGAGACAATAAATGTCTATGAATGAAAATAATTTTGCTGAATGTCGTATCTGAGGTGCCAGCATTGGAACAGTTTATTAGTGACAACATGAAACTGCGACGACGTAATCCTGGACATTGACTCTCTCTATACAAACGGCTGAAGCGACACTTGGGACAGATACTTTCAATATTAGAAAAACTGTGCACCATAAGAGACCAAAAGACTTTTATCACACAAACACAAGTTAACAAAAGTCTGCATTGTCTTTTCTGTTGCACCGTTTTTTTAAAGGGGCCCTGCAACACTTTTCCAGCATGATCAGAAAACACTGCAGTTCGGTAGTAGAGGCTCTCAAGTACACGTGAGACAAATGTTACAGTGCAGCATGCGGCCTGAAATTCACAATAAATCATCGAAGTCGGCTAAGAATGACTTCTCTTCTTTCGAAAAATGAAGGCAGACGCTCAAAAATCACTCGTCGCAGGCCGTCTATCAGCCATTGGCCGATTTGAACGTGGCATGCTCGGTCATTACAGGGATCGCCGTGGAAGGCCGCTTTTTTTCTGCGCAGGCACGCGCGATCACACATAAAAAGCCATGTACTCGAAGAAAAAAAAAACAGTGCTCAAGATTACGAGGCACACGTGACGTATCTTCTTTGCCCCTGCCATCTCTCCCTGCTTAGCTTCCAATGCTTTCGTCAGGTTGAGAGAAGAGAGAGTGCGATTGCAGCGTGCAACAAATCTTTATAATTCCGCTCGTACTGAACAGATTCTTAAAATTTTTGTGGCGTTGAATTCGTGAGGCAATAAGCCCTTTTAGTGAACCCATTTCATGGTTACATAGGAAGTGTTTCAGGGCTCCTTTATTAATGTATCGATACCTACTTACCCAACTTCCAGTCCTACTTAAAGCTTCATAATGTCTCGCGCAGTGGCACTACTGTCACATAGCGTGCTTCCCATGCCTGATCATTATGTAGTAAAGTCAAACATTTCCAATCCTACTTTATGTTTACTTCTTTATATGCAGTCATTGGTAATGTCGATTTTAGTTGTATCTAGTACAATAGTTTATGTTAGTTATATCGAGGATATAATTATTATAATGAATTGCACATCCTGTGCTCTCTGCAGAGATAATTTGTCAAATGATGCGGCAGCTATTGAAAAATCATTCCTCTGCTGTTCAAAATTTTTTAAATTCTTTATCGGTTTTATTCAGCATGCAGATATATGAGGCTCATTCAAAGAGTAAGGACCGTTCGGTCTTCAAAAAATAAATATCTGCTAGTAAATGGTTCTATTACCTGGTTTAGTTTAGTAAAATTCTTGTTTACTTTTCTACGTAATTACTTCTAAGCACTTTTCGTACCACTACACCAGTTTCTTTAGTCCCTCTGCATAGAAGTTCGCCGCCTCGGAATGTTTGGCTGTTTGAGTCGGTCGGTAAGCATTTTCGGTACCCAGGTCGCACACACTTTGTGAATTTTGAGCTTTCCCGTTACAGTCGTTCGAAGTGCAGAGCATTCAACAAATGTAAATTATACATTTGTACAAAGTGTCGGCCATAGATCTGAACGCAATACTCGGCCCCAGTATTGAACGGATCCAATGGTCTTAATTTGGAGACTGCCACTTCCTCACACACACTTTGTGAATTTCGAGCTTTCCCATTACAGTCGTGCGAAGTGTAGAGCGTTCAACCGAAGGAAATTTATCCAACTGACTACAGAGAGTCAGTCATCGATCTAAACGCAATTCTCGGCCCCATTATTGAACAGTTCCGATGGTCTTAATGCGGAGCCTGCCAATGCGCTCTTCGTTGTGCCAATCATGCGTCCATTTGGGAAGTGTCCGCACCATTTTTTTACTTTTGCTTCACTCATCTTTTGTTTGATAAACTATGCACAACTCACTGTGGATTTGAAAAGCTCACGACCTTTCTGCATCCGAAAATTGTATCGCAGCTCGTATTTCTCAACCGGTGGGAGCAACGATTCTGGGAGACAGTTTCATCTCCATTGCTCGTCAAGTAAACGATCACTGTGCCAGAACAATAACTTCAGCTCCTTTCTTCAGAATGAACGGATTGCCCTGCACAGATAATCCTGAGACGTAGATATTTAAATATAAGCAAACGGCCCTTACATTTTGAATAAACCTAGAACATAACCTCAGCAGGTTTCAACAAATTTTACCTCATGTTCAACCACCCCTCCTTAGTCGCACTTAGCTGTATTGTAGAGCAACATTATAGACCATCACTCGCATTTCTGCAGATGTCAGCATGGTTGAGAAAATAGCTGCAACAGACTCGTTTCATTACTCTACAAGGTTCTTTTCTATTTGATTCAGTTTAGAAACCTTCAACTTGTCATACATGTCATGTGGTTTCGTGCAGGCTTCGTGGGTACCTGACCAAGTATGATTGTTCGAGTGGGGACATCAACCCAATTGGAGGCATCAGCAAAGTTGATCTGAAGCGTTTCTTGAAGTATGCCTGTGAAACATTCAAGCTGTCGGCGCTGAACGAGTGAGTTGTTTTATGTGTGTTTGTATGCTTATCTGAAATCAGAGCAAGTAATTGAACATTTGTCTATGTGTGTGTCTTGTTTTGTGATGTTTATCAATTTTGTGATGACAAATACTGTGTAATAAAAGGAGTATCCGGTGCCACGTACAGGCACCAACATCTCGTGAAATGCAGTAATTTCTTTTAAAAGGAGAAAAAAAAATTCATGAAAAGACGGTGGCTTGTGTGGGTATCGACACCCAGTAACTTTTTTCAAATCATTTCAGAATACTCAAGGCCACCCCAACTGCAGAGCTGACCCCACTGAAAGACGGACACACCGTTCAGAGTGACGAGGTGCGTTTCATTATTGTTTCATTGTCTTGGCATTGACTAATATTGAGCTGACTTTGGCTTCAATTCATTATAGGGTTCCTCTTCTTTTCGAACATCTCTATTAAAAACTTGTGTGGTGAAGGGACACTAAAGGGAAATTGTAAATTGGTTCTGGACAATTAAGTTATTATGCTTGAATGCTGTTATTAATATTACAATAGTAGGTTTATTATTCACAAAGTAAGGGTGAAAGTTCTTTTCTATTCATAATCTTGCATGAAAATTGCAATGCTTCGTGTCAAGTTTGACGTCATGGCTTTCAAAGCATCCTTGCATGCTCAATCAGTATTTATGAAATTTATTATATTTCGTGTTTGGATCAATAGGCATGTGCACGGAGGAAGAGGGGCAGCCGTCCCCCTAGTCACGTACGGGGGGGGGCGGGGAGAGGCAAAGTCAGCCTCATACATTGACACGTAATAGGGATGAGGGTGCTGCGACTCTGGGGAGGGAGTTGAATGTCAGCTCTATACATTGGTATTATAAGGAGAAGGGGTAACATGATTAGGAGAGGGCACATTTGCGGGTGCTTTGTGCATGGTGCGCTTCTAGGGGATCATCTGAAATAACCGAGTTGCAGCCAACTATGGTCGAACCGAGGAAAGTTTGATGAGATTGAATGATACATGTGCTTGCCGAACCCGGAGAACACATCCGAATCATCCGATTATCTCAACGGGAAGCTAAGTGACAAGATTGTACTGTATACCTTTAACATAACTGCTTCGCTAGTGTTTCTGAAATGGAAGAAGAGCTGTTATTCACTTTGCATCTTCTCTCTCATTCTCTGTCTAGTGTTGCAAAACAGCACTGCAGTATAAACTACCCTTGTATCATCTACACAGGCTGACATGGGGATGACATATGAAGAGCTCAGCACGTATGGGCGACTGAGAAAGCAGCTTGCGTGCGGTCCGTATTCCATGTTCAGCAAGCTCGTTCACCAGTGGCAGAACAAGTGGACACCATTTCAGGCAAGTAGCTAGGCCTTTAACCCCCTCAGCCTTTCAAAAGCTGCTCTCGCTCAAGGTAAAACGTGAGGTATGTCCGCAAAAAACCCTCCGCGCCATTGATAATCTGTCGTGCCCACCAGCAGAAACAGTTGGCCTAATTGTGCGCAAGCCATGCACGAGCTGTGCACGGGCAGGGCACGAGCCGAGTACAAGCGTTGAAAGGCGCGTGCGATGCTGGGGGTGCCACAGCCAGCTTGGCACTGGGGTATGGACTGGTGCATGGTGTGTGACAAATTGTGGTTTGACTCTACGTTATCTACCCCAGGGAAAGAGTGTCAGCCAAGAAGGCCATGTCAAGCCCTTAAGAACAACCAGCTTCGCTGTTTCTTAAGCTTTATCTGACTAGTGTAAGCATCTCCCTTTCATTTTGTATATCAAGAACATTTCTCCTCAAAATGTTTCTTTTAATTTGACATATTCAGTAACTTTCTCCTAAAAGCAAGTTTTTTATTTTGAAAATAATTGTTGAAGAGAGTGCCTAGTCAGTTAGCATGACTAAGTTCATTGTTATGTAATAAAGATAAAACAGCATAAAAAAAGAACATACAAAAGACACGTATATACCGAATGCACAGAAAGATTTACGGTTCCATCTTCTTTGCAGTGTTTAATCAAGCACGAACCAACTTGCCCTAGCATCCGTTTTAGCTGTAGTTGCTCATGGAAGAAGGCCGGCTATCTGCTCATAATCAGCAATGAAGAAGAGCACCCTTTTGAGATTTTCAGCTTTTCTATAAATGTTTCACGATTCATTCCGACAAAGACGAAAAGCTTTTCCACAGTAACGAACCAACAACACTCGTCTTACCTCCACCATGCCCCACCGCGGTGGTCTAGTGGCTAAGGTACTCGGCTGCTGACCCGCAGGTCGCGGGTTCGATTCCCGGCTGCGGCGGCTGCATTTCCGATGGAGGCGGAAATGTTGTAGGCCCGTGTACTCAGATTTGGGTGCACGTTAAAGAACCCCAGGTGGTCAAAATTTCCGGAGCCCTCCACTACGGCGTCTCTCATAATCAGAAGTGGTTTTGGGACGTTAAACCCCACAAATCAATCAAAAAATGCGAAACAGTAGACGTATGGAAAAGAAATTACTAAGTCAGTACTGCCATCTTTGAAGTGACACGCGGTACGCAACTAAGCATGTCTCATTCATGGGGAGATATTACTTCAAGCAGACGAACTACTGACCGAAAAAGCCTTGTGGACAGTTGAGTGTCGATGAGGTTTTGTTGATCCAGGACATTTGAGAGGTTACAGCAGTTTTTAGAATTTTTTTTAAGTGAAACCTAATAACTTGCAAATTTAGGCGTCATATTGATACGGTATGAGCCGGGCCATGTTTTGCGGACAAAGTTAGAGGAAGAGGAAGTTACTTGGTTCGGGCTATGTTCGCCATCATCGCCGATCGTCGCCTGATCTCTCCTGTAAATAAACACAGTTAAACTCAATCTAACCATAACAGTTTTATGGTGGAGGTGCTGGGTACCTAACCAAGCAACAGGGTTCTGCAACAACCTAAACTACGCCGAAGCCGCCGCATTGCTGGGCTACCCCCGTTACCGCTGGTGGTCGAGATTTTTCACGGTGAAGACGGAACCCTGAACTTCGCAGCTGACGGCACTGCACCACCAGTTCCAACGACACCTTTACTACCGACCTCAGCCGCGGCTGGTCCATGGCAGCATCAGCATCTCATAGAGCCCCGTCCTTTCAAGGGCAAATCTGGCGAGGACGTGGACGAGTAGATCAAACATTACAAGCGGGTGAGCAACTACTACTCTTGGGACGCGGCAACTCAGTTGACGAACGTGGTGTTCTTCTTGAGAGACACGGCGCTCACATGGTATGAGAACCATGAGGACGAAATCAATGAGTGTTTTGGGGACACCGTGGCAAAGAGAAAGCAAGCTGAACAAACGCTGCTGTAAAGAGCCCAGGTCCCAGGCGAAATGTGCACGATGTACATCGAGGCGATCCTGAAACTATGCAAGACCACTAACTCCTGTATGTGCGAGGAGGACAAAGTCGGCCACCTGTTGAAGGGCATCGCAGAGGATGTTCATCACTTTCTTATCGGCAAAGACAGCATTGGTACAGTAGCCGATGTCATACAGCACTGTCGTACGTTTGAGACGCTGATGATTGGGCGCATTGCTCCTAAATTTGGTCAATTACCTATGTGACCACGGTAGCGAGTGTTGACAACTACGCGCCTTCTGATCTTGCGTCTACAATATGCGAGATCGTGCGTGAAGAACTCAGTCGACACACTCGCGCGACGCCTTGCGAAGCTACACCCTTGCCGATTCCAGACCAGCATCAGCATCCTGTTTCCATTGCTGCAGCAGACATCGAGGAGTATGACTACGTTTCTGGCCCACCACCGAGGCCGCAGCGCAGTCACTACCAAGACACCAGGCACCAGCGCCGCTTCAGTTACCCTCGACAGCTGGCCGCCGACTATCAGAACCTGAACGAATACGCACCTGTGTAACCACGCCCTCGCAATGCTTTCTAAAATGCATATTGTCAACCTCCTGCGTGCTACAATATGTTAAAAACGCTGCGCCAATGGGTGTACAGAATGCCACGCAGCCTTTGAAAGACCTTCGGTCACCCAGGTATTTGTATGCATCGTTTTCCAATTACTGATGCTTTCCACGATCGCGATATCATCGGAGATCAGCCAATTTCGATATGGCAATTTGATCTTTTATCGCAGCGGCTTGTCACTTCACACTGCCTAAATATGAACACGCGACCATCGTTGTCGCCTGCAGCAACTAAAGCGTTGTGCTGCGTAACACGTGAATGAAAGACCTGTTCTCACCATGGGTGAATGAAAAAGTCAGGAGGAGGCGTTGGCCCTTGCATCAGGGCGGATAGACAAATGAACGCTTCGCCCCACTCATCATCATTCACTCCGTGAATATGTTGTGATTTTTTTTCTTTATCTGCTTTTTTCTTTTACCTGAAGGTGGCCGAAAAGGTGAAGCACTTCTTCAGGACGTACTCCATCAACCGCCACAAGATGACCGTCATCACCCCGTCCTACCACGCCGAGTCGTACAGCCCGGACGACAACCGCTTCGATCTCCGACCGTTCCTCTACAACCCGCTGTGGTTGTGGCAGTTCACCCAGATCGATGCGCAGGTGAGTGCGGGCCCGTTTTCTTTGAAGCGCGAGAATGATCTGACGTACACTTTGTTTGCCGATTGGCTTCAAAAGGCTGTCATTCCCAACGCATCACCTGTTGGGGATATATTTATTGGCACATTGTGCACGCTTTCACTAGGATACCAGCGGTTACTTATCGTCCAGCTGCATTTTCCTGCCTGAATGTCATCTAGAATGTCATCAAATATGACACATTATTTGAAAAAAAAAAACTGACAAGGGAACATGACGTACAGGACGCAGCACTAAACATCAGCTCAGCATGTACTTTCAGAAAATCATGTATTTCACAAGATGCACACGAAATTGCGCAACACGGAAATGACCACCAAAAAAAAAGTCCCTCCCTAAGTGTCACTGATCTTTTTAACTCTTCACACACCTACGCAAACTGCTCATGCCACATCTATCCAAACAGTTCCATGCACAGATTCCTTTCAAGGTATATGCATTCTTTAGGCTTGTGCGAAAATTCACGTTCTTCCAATATCCGAATGAATATTGCAGTATCAGAATTCTGTTCGATCTGAATTTAAATTTTTAGAAATTTCAAAGCATTTTAAATGAATGAATTAGTTATAGTAACAAACTATTGTTGTTTCGACTGCCTGTGTGACTAGTCGACACTGTTCTTCCCCGTTGGGCTTTATTTAGTCGAGCCAAGTAGTGATGGAAAGAGAAGGGCAAAAACTGGATTGCTGAGCAGTCGGGCAGTAGAAAAGGCAGTGTGACAGGTCGGCAAACGCAGATGGGCAATTGGGACAGAAGGGCTCTGGTCTATATAGAGAAAAAGGCGAGTGGGGGTGATGGATGAAAGAACTTTATGAAGGTCCAATAGGTCGTGCTAGTGTCCTAGCCCGAAGCGGGTTGCTCCCACGTTGGGACTCAAAAACCTAGCCTTTCAGCCGTTCTGCGGGCCCGTTGGACTGCCCATAATTGTCCCCCTAAAGTAGTACTGCGCAAAGCTGCATCCCATCGTTTTTCGGTATATTCCTTGTGGTTGGGTAACGTGGAGCAACGCCAGAGCATATGAGCAAGATCTATAGTGTTGTGGCTATTTATCGCATGTAGCAGAAAAACAGAACTCCGGATAAGTCCTCAGGCAATTCATTTGTATGTGCTGTAAATTGGGCCCCTAGTACAGTCAATGATGGATTAGAGGAAGGGTAGGGACGCTTTTATGGTTGAGCTCGAGGTATACCTCCTTGATAGTATGATGCAAGGAGTTGATGATTCCACCACATGCCAGTGCCACAAAAGGATCTCATACAGGCTCCATTTTGGGTAAAGTGATATGTAGATGTAATATAACCTGGTAAACGAGTAAAGTAACAACCAGGCATCACATAACGTGAATTGCTGAATAAGTCGGTGGTTTAAGGCTTCCCACCCTCTACAAAAGGCTCGGCCATAATTCTTTTTCATTATCAGCCAAAGCATCATCAAAGTGCACATGACACCTTACAGATGTTTAGCAGGTGCCTCGGTTTTGGGCAAAATAACGTTAATAGCATAATGTGTGCTTTGCAACTGTGCTTGTAGTATAGAGCTTACAGCGGGCTCTAGAGAGGCAACTCCTTCAACTTTGACTGTGATTGTACTACATGTGTGCTGGCCTGGCCTTTTTTTTTTCGTTTTGGGCATTTTTATGTTTCACAAAACAGGTCAAACACCTGGACCTGCTCCAGGACAGCCTTTCGATGAGCACGAAGGGCACCAACGTCATTTGGAAAAGCAGCGGCAGCGTCCACGAAAGCTTCAGTGAGAAACCCACTGACTCAAGGAGCGGCCAACAGAGGGCACCTGAAAACAAGATGGCTGACACGCCGACGGGAGACCTAGGCATATTCGTGTCTGGTGGCGGCTACCGGCAACCGGCCCTCGAAGTCTGCAGCACGTCGACGAGTCTGCCAAAGTGCTTTGCAGAGCCGTTGGACTGTGGGGAGGTCAAGTCCAGGATATGGCTACTGTGATTTTCATCAGACTCTGGTTCAAAGTGTTCAGCACCACTTATTTCTCTGTTGCACATGACTTCGTTTAGTCTGTGAGTTTTACGTGACTGGCAGAGAGCAGTGTCTTGAAAGAAAAGAGACCTAGAGTAATGTTCCGTAAGCCTGAAACCTTCACCTCATTTGTCATGTTCTTCCATGTGTGAGCGCTTTGTTACATACAGTGCTCCATAGGAGTTTATATAGTTCATATATGTGAATTGACGTAGGTGAATATTCTATTGTTTAGTTATCTGCAGCAAGACAGATGAAGAAATAAGACAAGTGTTCTATATATGTGCCTCCTGCTTCTCAGTAAGCCTGCTGTCTTTGTATCAGTCACCCTGCACAAAACTAACAGCATTGCTGGAGCGACTCGCTCAATTCGAAGTGAGGCTGCAATATTTCTTTTGGTCACTGCACTGTTGCATAGGAGCTAACCCTAAGCATTGAATGAGGGCTGATATCTGCTCTGGTGTTTTGGGCATCCAAATTTTGGACATCCACGTTTCCCTTTTGCTGTGCCAGCAAAGTGTACGGCGTAGCTCGTGTTCTGTGTATGGACCATGCTACAGAAGATTGTGATTTTCTGCAGAACTTGCTAATCTGGACATAGTCACAAGAAAAATGTGAACCCACCTTGAATAGACTGGGTCAAAGCAAATTGTCTAGTTGTCAGCGAAGAACAAAACAAAAACCATAAAAAGAAGCCTGCTGTGGGATTCACAGCAAGAAGACATCACCACGGGCATTTGAAGATAGCCGTCGATTGGGTTTCACGAAGGAGATAAACCAAGTGCGCCAGAGTAGGGTTATTACTACACTGTTCACCAGAAGCAGTGAGTACATGGCTGATGCATGTGTTCCTGTAGCCATAGAACATGCGTGCCTGGTAACCTAAGTGTGTCATTAAGAATCGCTCCTGCGGCAAGTTGTTGCCTTGCATCTTTTTTTTTCTGCTCCTGCACATCGAATCATCTTAGTCATGATTTAGTATTGCCAGCACCCTCATATTGCCATCAATGTAAGTTTTTATTTGAAAAACTGCAATCTTGGGTAGTGTCCTATGACCTCATCTTTTTTTTCTTTATTTCTGAGCATGCTGATGGCCTTGCATTGCACAAAGCTTTTTTTTGCTGTTGTTCTTTCGGTTGTGCGAGAACTCGCACTGTGATGGGAAGCAGATGTGGGATTAATACGGCAATCGGGGCATAGTGGCCAGACGGTTTGGGCCTCTATCTAAGGGGTGATATAACGTCTAGAGAAAATGCGAGTTCTAAACATAAATGCAACAATTGCCATCAGTCGCACTGTATCATCCATCCTGTGCCACCGCCTTCATGTTTAACAGCCTGTTTGCATCATTTCACACCTTTCGAATGTTTTTGAGAAGTGATAGCTTTATTTGTAATTATGTAAAGTCCAAGTCACTTCAGTATTTCCTCGCATATAAGCCACACTCCGAATAACAAACCGCCGAAAAAAGTGAAGAAAATCTCCACATGTTGCCATAAAGCCACATTCTTTGCCATAACGATGAGTAGTGCTGTGAAGCCGCATCGCACATTGATATTGATGCACCCCAACCTTATCTCTGAATTTACTGTATATCTCGTACATGTTTTACCCGAGAAAATGCGGTATGACATGCAGTGTTTCGAGCTATTTCGATTTGACAGCCAGCAGAATGAAATTACTGCTGTTTGTCTTTTCCCAAAGACAAAACCAAGTAGTGGGTTTCAGTTGCAAGAAATCACTCAAGAAAAAGGGAACGAAAGCAGGCAAGGCCATAAGTGCATTACATCGTGATCTGGCATCCCAGGAATAATTTTATCGTAAGAGCTTTTTTTTTTCTCTAGCAAACCCTGTCTCTTCTACTTGTGGTGGTTGTATTGAAGAGCAGTGCCTATCAGTTCTCATTTTTAGACATTCATTTATGAATTAGCGGTGCTTTCTGTATCATCTCATTTATTTATGCCGGCTGTAGCACTGATTTTGTTCACACGAGCTTAAGATCTGATCTGTGCTTTTTCTGAATGGACGGCCATATCACTTATTTTTGAAGCAATACTTTTTTGCAGACTAGATGGTTCATACTTGAAAAATTGAATTGCTGCACAAACTTGCAGAAAAAAACAAGGGAGACAGGAAAGAGCGCAGAGGTAACGTAGGAAAGAGTCTGCAGAACTAGAAATATGTTGAAGCAATACTTTTTTGCAGACTAGTTGGTTCATACTTGGAAAATTGAAATGCTGCACAAACTTGAAGAAAAAGACAAGGAAGACAGGAAAGAGCGCAGTTAACTGCGCTCTTTCTTGTCTCCATCGTTTTTTTCTTCATGTTTGTGCAGCAATTCAATTTTTCACTTATTTCTGAGCTGTGGCATAAAGAATCTGCAAGACGAGAGGCGATGCTTTGAGGATAGTCATCATTTATTGGTTCAGTTTATTTTCACTGCAACCTTGGTAAAACTCTCGTGATAAGTTTCTCATAATTCACAACGAAGGATGCAAAAGGGGTCATCTTGCTCCACGAGAGTGAATCTGAGAAATGACAACGAAATTAGTCATCATTTATTGGTGCAGTTTATTTTCACTGCAACCTTAGTAAAACTCAGGTGATAAGTTTCTCATAATTCACAATAAAGGATGCAAAAAGGGCCATCTTGCTCCACTAGAGTGAAGCTGAGAAATGACAACGAATTACGGCAGAACAAACATTGCACTAGTTGCAAGCAACAAACAAAATGGCTTGTTGTGTTGAACTACTAGCGTCCTCACATTGGGACTTGGTCTAGTACTGGGCAGGGGTTCCTCACTACATGCACGCATGAGAGCCGAAATTACCTGCTTCACATGGACACCGTACTCTGGGATTGAAATGGGACAATTTAGGGCTAAGTAATGCGCACTCGTTTTTTTCCATCATTTTCAGTTCGTGTCTTATCGGCGTAACTTCGATCCCAACGTATAGACCAGAGGGAGCATTATCTCTGGAAACCAGATTCGTTTCGATGGGACGTGGTTATCTGAGCAATTGCATGCGCATGCTAGTTGTTCTCAAACCTCGATATAACGAACCCAGATATAATGAAATACTGGTTATAACGAAGTAAATGAAGAATGGCCTTGCAGTAGATAGTGTTAGAAATATACCCTTATAACAAATGTTTGGATATAACGAACTTATCTTTGTGTAAGATGAAATTTTGCTATAATGAAGTTTGAGTGTGCTAAAAAAATTGATGTATCATTTGAATCCATGAGTATTGTGCATTCCTGTTTGTTGTCCCCTCGGTCTGTTTCATGCACGCTCGCACAGTTCTTAAGGAAGCAAGCTTTTTCGCACCATTGGTCTGCTTCACCATGTGGTGCCGGCATTGGAGCAGTTGCACCGTCTTTCATTATAGCTGTGTATTATTCCTCGTATTTGTGTAGACAGGGGAAATACTGCACCCAGGCCTTTCACTAAGTGAAGAACTTTATCTGTGCATAATGTTGGTAGCACCAGTAAGTAGGCTGTTAATTAGGGAGGGTCATCTATATTTTTACCCTTCAGTGACTCGGGTAACAGCTGTAGTTTCAGGTGTCCTTTTAAAACTTCTCTCTACGGAGTGCATTTAGGTTGTTGCAACAAAACAGTAAGACTCTTGGCACTAAGAATGTTTGTGTTGCAACTTTCATTCTTTTGTCTTACTTTCGTTGTCAGGTTTATGCTTCCTGCCTCCTTTGGCCTTACAGGTGCTAGTGTATACAGATAGACAACTGACGTAAACTGCCTATCGACTGGGTGCGTTTTCATGGGAGCAACTCTGTTCTTTTCAAAGTGGTGAAATGACTGAGCGACCACAGTGCTTCAGTGCAAGTGTTGTGCCAGTGAAAGCAAGGTAGCCGCATACATTTGCAATGTTTTCAGTTGGCCAAACACAATGAGGCATTAGTTTTAAGAAGATGGATGACAGTGTGTAAACAGGCCTTGTTTTAACTCATCATGTCTGGCCCCTTCAAGTTTAGGCTATAGAAGTGTTCTCTCTATCTAGCATCACCACCAACTTGCTTGCTTCATTTCTATCGAGTTGAAAGTAACAAGGGCAAAGTTACCTCCCTTGGCGATGGCCGAGTATGAGGAACACTGAAAGTAATGTGTCCCAACATTCTAAACTCTGGAGCTGCAATATTTCTACTACAGTCTTGGCTCACGGCCTAACTGTAGGTTCTGTTACTTCTTAAGTTTGAATACAACTGCTTCTCGTGACAGTTCACACATATTATTATAATTTATTTTCGAATCACCTTCGCAGTAAATCCTGATGTGATTTTACTAGGGGTCAGGGTTTCCTTAGTTGTTCTCAGGCCACCAAACCATTACAAGCTTTTTTTTTTTTTTCAGGCAATGAAAGTCATTCAACAGTACCTGGTATAGAAAGTTATTCTGAAGCAGAGGCATCATGTGACTCGATATTGACTCAGAGATGCGTTATTTTTTACATTTTATACTTTTTACATCACTTTGTGCTACTTTTGCCCTCCGGTATTTCTATCTTGACAAGTTGCAAGTTGCATCATGTTACACGTTGCATTAATGTTACACCATCACATCATAGTTCTGAATCCTTCCTGTGTTATCAGCCAGTTTGCACATAGCTACTAGTTGTGTCATGATATTTGAAGGTTTCTGGGGCTATATTACAATATACTTGGCCAGGACTTGTCGATGCTCTTTCATTAACAATGTGGACTGGCCCTATGCACACACCACATTAGATTGCACATTTATCGTCCATGTTTCCTTGTCTGGTTTTCACTTACTATATGAACAAAGCACACTTTAAAAGTATACAGTATTTTGAACACATCATAGTTTGCAACATAAGGCATGAGAACTTATTTTACACTAAACTGCATAGCGTAGTGTGTGTCCTTTTCTACTCAAGACACCACGAAAAATTTTCAGTATGTGTTTGTCATTTTCAGCATGTTTCCATCACCGAATTTCTTTTGAGGGCCGCTTATTGATTTCATCAGCTTTCAGGTGGGCCACGAGAGTGGCCCACCTGCACGCAACTTTGTGAAGTTGCATGTAGATGTGATGTGCTATTTGTCATTTGTGCTAAACTGGATTGGCAGCGAAGCCAATGTTGCAGCCAATGTTGCAGCACCAGTGCTGCATACATCAGGCCTTTTCAAACAGCAGCTTAGGAAGTTGCGAAAAATTGGCCTATGCCACCAGACTACATTGTGTTGTCGTCTACCCCTGTACATTGTTTTGCTTACCGAGAATTTAGGCATTCATGGTCGCACTTTAATTGAAAATTAATTTTGCAGAATTCGCCATGACGAACAGAGACCAGTGACCATAGCGTGATCAGTGACATGTACTTGAATTCGGAATGCTGACGATAATGCATAAAGGAAGTTCATAAAGCCTCGTGGATGTGGTCCTTTTGTATTGTCACGTGGTGAGAGTATCACTCTCACTTGTATCAATATTGCAACATCGACATGTGTCCTGCTGATTTTTACGAGAACAAAATATTCACGCAGCACAGAGTATTCTGGGATCGATCTTCATTAGGTCATGAAACTTCTAGAAAATAAATAAAATGAATTTTAAAAAGTTCTGAAGAAGCTAGTTTTTGTAAAAATGTTATTTGTCCACTGATAGAACGAGCTGCTGCAAATGAGTTATTTAACAAAAGTGAAGAGTAAAAAAAAAAGTTAATGCCCTTTCTATTTTCGCACCAACCTTCACGGCACTACTCTGTGAAGCGACTGCGACACTAAGGGTCTTTTTTATTCTTGTTTATTGTGGCTGAAGCTGAATAAAGCCATTTTTTTGTTGAAAGTGATGTCTTCATGCTTTATGTATGTATGTATGTATGTATGTGTTTGTGTGCATGTGTATTAGTAAACTTGCGTCTTGGTACATAATGGGTCACACACGGGCGTCAGCAGGGGGCTCAAAAGGGGAAATTGCTCCCCTCAAACCACATCAGCACTTTCCCCTCACCCAAGCTACACCAGCAATGTTCCTGCCTCCAAGCCACAATTCAACATCGGTTTACACCCCCGCCAAGACAAAATCATGCCGACGCCCATGGTCACACATAGGTCAAAGAGGTTTAAATGGAACTTCCCTGAATGGAGATTATCCGAGACATACTTGGCACATCACTTGTTTGGCTTGTTGTGGCCGTTTTGTGCAAAGGTTGTGTGTTGCGGTGTGTATTGTATCGAAGCCAATGTCTTTGATGCGGTAAACACATGCAGGCATCGCTCTTCTCGCAACGTGTACAATACAGCCACTAGCCAAACGTACCTACAGTCATGCTCAATACGAGTTGCAACTTGCTATCTGTAGTTAAGTGAGCCCAAAACTGAACAGTGATAACTATAAACAATAAATTGGCTCAAAAAGTACCACTTACTGAGGGAGTTTGATTCGCCTTTTTTTTTTATGTAGGGGCCCATTTATAATGTTGGTGCCATTCTGAGCCCACACAGCACATTGGATATCACATTAAATGTGGCTGCACATGTGTAATGTATGTGTGTAGCTAGGTTAGCAGTTGGGGCTTGTTGGTTTTGCATGATATAGAGTGAAAGTGCATAAGACAAGGACAGAGAAGAGGCTTCACTCTTTTTGACTTGAGCTATATACATGATTGCTTGCCTCCAAATAAAATATTGTTTCAAGGCTTCAAGTCGATGCTTGTGTGTGTCAAGCCGCTTCTCTGTTCTCGTTTTGTGCACTTTCAATCTGCATTATGTGTAAAAACATAATGCAGTTTATGTTTATCTGCATTACTGTAAGTCCTTTGTTTGTTATCGGAGGACTTTACGGAGTCTTTCGATACTTTTACTAGTCGTGAAGCTGCGCCGTAACTCTATAAGAGAGCTTTATGCACTCCAAGCAGAGGCCGTGGGTGGTCAGCGCTGCGTCCCCGCAGGTAGCTCCCCCACAAACGATAAAACATGTTCTGATTGAATGCGGGGACATCCACCGTGGTATACGTGTGGGTACAAGCCTACACGAGGCTTTGTGATTTAGAGAAAAGCATGGAAAACTGAACATGTCCGCAATAGAAGCAGGTAAGAGACAGAGCATTGGTGGCAGAAAAGTAGAGATTAAGGACAGAAATAGCAGGAAAATGAAATCAATCTGCCTGAAGAGGCAGAGAGCTGGAACATAAATGCACATTTTTCTGTGTTATAATAAGATCCATTTATTTGAAGTAGATCAGGCATATTAGGCCAACAAAAAAAAGAAAGTTTTCATTTTTTTTTTCTTTCTTGCAAGCTTGGTGGCACACGTCACCACCCCTTTATAAAGGGGACGCTCATGCATCCATTCATCCGTAACAAAGTTCCTTGACTTTTTTTTTTTAAGTACTGTGGATCTTTTAACCGATCGAGCCGCCGCTCCGCGTTCCCTCCTCTCCCATCTCGGGCGGTAACATCGTGCCTGCAAGATCCGGCGGCCGCACTGCGCTGTTCGGGGGAGGATATGGGACGTTGAGAGAGGAGGCTCGGCCTGTTGAGCGAGGATATAGAGGAGGAAAGCGCCAAAGTGGAGGAGAGTGTCGCATTAGTTGAGGGCATCGGGCAAACGGCAGCCGAAAGGCACTGCGCCGTGTCGCCTGTAGGCAGACAGAAATTAGGTGCCTTTTTCCTTTTCCACATGAACCACTACCACCACCACCAGCCGCATATCATCGTGCCATATGTCACCTAGCGCAGTTTTCACCGGATGCCTGATGCTGTGCCCAGTGTGTTAACTTGTGCCTGAATGTCGGAAAGGATGCCGAGCGCTTGGGTGTCGATACGCTTACAAGGCAAATGAAGACGAAAAGTGCCTATGTTCTAGCTGCCTACACTCGGTGAACAGCGCGGGAAAAGTGGAAACAAGTAGTTTTCACATTTGATGTTCTACAAGTGCTTGTGTGCGAAAAGCACTTCCTTTCGCGTGGGCCAGTGGCTATAATCGGAGGAGTTGTGCAGTCGCCGCGCGACGTTCCAAAACTTTTGCCGGACGCTGTGCCGAAGATTTGGCCTCCCGGAGTATGTGCAAAAAGTTCGAGAGCTCGCCCGCCCACCGAAAGCGCCACCGGGAGACCGTCGAGGTTGCTCCGGCACTGTGCACGAGCCCCTTGGACACGGCTGCCGTAGATAATGATGCAGCTAATGAAGGTTGGATAATGATGCAGCTAATGAAGGTGAGCTTACTGACCGCTTCTTTGTCGTCGCATGCTAGTAGTTTGATGAGTGAAATGCTCGCCGTTTTCTTTTATACAGGCACGGATACGATCAAAAGCAAAAGTGTAGAGGTGGCATGCGAAACACACGTATCTTTAAGCAGCTCCTCGCAGCTTCAAATATTCAAAGCAGACATTTTTTTTTTTTTTTTGCTTGGGACAGAGTCGTTCAGTGCTACCAGTTAAACTTTACTAGGGTGATGGCGCAAAAAAAAATGCATCAATAAAACCGTACAAAACATGCGCGAGCTGTCATATCCAAAGCGTGAAAAGTTAATTTTCGGCTACATTAGCTTGAGAAGATATAATCTTTTTCTATTTGTTTCCTGTGTTGACGCCGCCGGCGCGGAATACAGCCGGTCAGTTTTTACGTGTTTCCCATTATTAGGACAATAAATGCAGGGAAAACATAGTTTAAGTAAACTACAACAGAGTGAAGGAGGACATGGAAACTATAGTTTTCACGTAACGTCATGGACAGGTCTTTGCATTGAGTGTCCTAAGATGGTAGTAACTGTGACTTTTTATCTCATTAGAGAGTGTCATTGCAAAGGACAAACGTCGTTCGGGCCCCTTATTTGTGCTCTTCCCACTTTTATTCGTGAGCGGCTCCAAGTGGAAACATAAAAGGAATGCGAGGCGCACCAGCACTAATCTGATGTCAGCGTTTGAGCTCACGCAGCATGTCAACCAGCTAGCTGCAAGGGCCCCAACATGGCGGCCGCTGTCGCAACCGAACCTCTCGCTACGTCATCGTTGTTAAAATTAACGCAAAACAAGTTCACAAAAACCAGGGAAGAGCTTTATAAAATATGTCTTGATCCTCGTCGATAGCTATATACAAATCACTGATTCATTCGAACTGGGTGTTGATTCAATATATACGATCGAGGCTATTTGATTTCATATATGCGCTGTCAAGTGTCGCAACCACTGCTCTTCCGCGACGCGTTAAAGTCCGCCAGAGTCCTTGAGAAATCTGGGTCGTCCAATGAGGAGAAAGCTACAGCTAGGGACGGAGCTTCCGCACATGTACTGCTAAGTAGTCCGGTATGTCATGCGTTCCTTACCGCTGTGAGAAATGAAGGCTTGGCGCGACCAGCGTTTCACGTTGACGCAGACGCCGCTGCGTTCGAGGTACGCGTAAGAGGCGCGGCTTTGTGAAGCGTTCAAAAAACGAGAAGTGAAAACTTCTCCAGACATACAAATATCCTGCTGGTGTGAACTGCGTTCTGTGTCAAAATGCCACACACGAAAACTGAAGGCAGTACTTTGCGTATATACCTCACGTCGAAAATAAGGACACATGCAATTGTAGCACTACATTCATAAGCGGAAGGATACGAGTCATTTGGCTCTGTAGCCTTCACTGCGTTGCCAAGAAAAGTTGTCCACGACCATAGACATTTCAGGAAATGCAAAAAAAAAAGAAGCATATATACAGCGGAAGCAGCATGCGTTTTGTTGCCATTGAATTTCTAGCGAGGCCTCATTCAATTTCTAGCGAGGCCTCATTCAGTTTCTCCGGACTGCCTTGAAGGTAGTAAGATGAAATCAACCTTCACGGATAATGATCTTAATCTCGCTTTGCAGTTTCGACCCGTGCCGTACAATTGGAGCGGCCTCACGTGGCATGTGCTTTACACGCGTGCGGGCGAGGGCGCCCCTAGCGGTTGCTCCTGTTTCATGACTTGTAAAATAATTAAGAGACTCCAGTTTTACATTTCACATTCCTTCATACACGTATTTCTTTTCTTTGGTGCAAGTTCCACACTCCTTGTGTTTTGTCTTGTCATGTTTCGTCCCAGTATACCGACCATATGTATCCATTGCTGCTTAAGCACGACGCATTATTTGTAGGCGTGTGCAAATAGTTAATTTTAGGTTCGAAGTGATTTGGTTGAATATTTCTTTCTTACGTTTTCACGTATACAGATACGCAGTGAGTGACGGTGACGCCGATGGCAAAATGCAGCCGAAAGTGTCCATATAGTTGCCGTTCCAATAGAACGACATATTTGACACGACACAACTATAGCTAGCATAATATTTTTTTTAACTGAAACAATGCTTGTGCAAATGCCGTTCTTTTTGGTTCAAAGGAATCGGAAACAACTTTGAATAGCAGCAGGATTCGACTTTCGGTAGACTACAAGTGATAGCCTGTAAAAAACATTTCGTTTTAAAATGTACTGCTTTTAGGGCGTTTCCGGTTCGCTAAACTGAAACCTCATTTTAACGAAGTTACATCATACACAAAATTAAGTTTGTTATATTCAAAAAATTTCTTATAAAGATGTATTCACAACTATTTCAAGACAATATCATTTACTTCATTATAACAAATATTTCGTTACAACCGGGCTCGCTACATCGAGGCTCGAGTATATAAATGATCAATGTTGACTTCACATGTCTTTTTAGCATCTCTTTTAAGCTGTGTACTCTACACCTGTGATGAGGAAGGAGTTAATGCTAGGTGACAAGCGAGCTCATTATTGCACTACGGGAAGTCTGTTCCATTTCCGCTGTGGATTGAACCTACATTTCGCCATCTGCCCACATTTTCACTGGCTACGGACAGATTGACGAATGAAATTCAGGGCCGACTCTCCAAATAGCGCCACACACTAAAAATAAGTACTCTTTCCCGGTCTGGGTCAGTCTTTTGATTGAGCATCCTCTTTCTACCTTTATATGCTGCATTACATGCAAACAAAGATTAGTGCAAGGGCGAACGCTATTACCAACATTTTCTTGTACAAGCATGATCTTATTTTAGCCCAACTACATTGAGATAAAATATCTTACCAGCACTTGCCGAGCCTCCAACTTCCTCAAAGCTGGCTACACAGGAGACTTGTATGGCAAAGCAAACACACCTTCAATAAATGGCTTCTGTACCCATTCAAGGAAAATGCACAGACAGTAATTCCAGACATCCTTGAAGTGTTCTACTAAATACTATGGACTATCTCCCCGAAGGAATTCCTGACGAGATGCGAAGCAGCAGCGGTGCGCACAGTAATGACCCGGTTGAAACGGGCGTCGACGCAGGTGCTGGAAGAACATTTTGAAGCGAAACTCGGTGTAGCGTTTACTCGAGTAAACATTTGTTTGAAATACAAAGACACAGGAGGCGGGTCACATTAAATATGCTTGCGATGGGCTTCCTTAGCTTGTATCTCGTCAGTGTTCCCACGCGCCGTCTGTATTCTCGAACGCAATCTGCGTTCTTGAGTCGCGCCTTGTCGGTGTCGTTGGCCTTTCACTTTCACAACGCTTGCGTCCAGCTTCCCTGGCTTGCGTCTCGTCTCTTTTTTGACGTCATTCGCGAACGCGATCACCTTCGCTAACCTCGCAACACCAGCGACAGCCAAGAAAGGTACGCGCACACTAGCAGGAAGCATGCCGCGACGGCGTCCCGCCCGTCGTTGCGACATTGTCGGCGCCTAGAGAGAGATTTCTGAGGCGCGCGCACACGCCGGCTCGCAGCTTCTCACCGACAGATGGAAAGATATGGCATGGGTGAGATGATGCCCAGGTGAGGAGTGGGCTCGAGCAGTAGAGAGGGTGAAGCGAGAGAGCTAGCACACAGTGCGCGGCAAGCGAGACACGTCATCGCACACTGCTAGGAGGGCGTGACCTACTTGACACCACTCCAACACCTGCAGCAAGGGGAGTAGTGCAGATGGAGGGACAGCGTTACATAGGCTAGTCAGAGAGCTGCTTCGCATCTAAAAAACTCCTATTAGTGGTCTCATTTGAGACACTTGGCGACTTTCCTGCCAACACAACACTAATGATCGAGGAACAGAAAAAATGCAGAAGCTGCTGGCATGGGGCTTGTTTTTAATTATGCAGTCATTGCAACAGTGAACATGGGTGTACAAAAAGATGTAGCATAAAAAAACTTCAACCGAGTTTTAACATAAAAACCAGGTTCTGGATGAGGAGTCGAGCAGTTCTTTTGGCATTATGTTTTTACACTACATACAACAGATTCTATGTACACAAGAAAGCATTTTTTCTCAACCCACACTTAAGCAGTACAGTCACATCATCAAAAACAAAATGCAGACTATTGACAAGAGAGATCAGTGCGCTATCTACACCCACGATCGCAAATTTTTATTTCACTTGCCGAGGGAGACATTCAAACATGGCAAGAACGCATTACCGCAAAACATTAAGCCTTTCAAGAAATGGGACTTGCCAACCTACACGCATGGCATGTTAAGAATGTTGCAGAGAAGCTCGCAATGTTTTTGTTTTGAATGTGTCCCTCACGCTCTACCTGTATGCAGACTTCCGTGTGGTTTGCTCTGCTGCCCAACACAAGTGCACCTGAACATTACATAATTCTGCACATGACCTACGTACAAAAACAATTTTTATTAATGCTGTTTCACGCCACTACAGAGTGTCTGTGATGCTTCACAGGTTGAAGGCGATCACTGCCACCACTCGAGAGAAAAATAATATAATTTGAGCCAACTAGAACCATCTTAATGGCACACTTTAATATTACCCAAGGTCATTCACCTACGACACAACTTGGTTTCTTTTGGGAAAGTTTACTGCACGATTCACTTTTATGTCGGGAAAATCTGTACCATATGCCTCGAAAGTCAATAACTTTTGCCATTAGTTGGCTGTCATTAGTATTAAACTCCGGTAAAAAAATCCATCAGTGAAAGAGAGCCCAACAAAACAAAGTAGCTAAAAGCAATAAACCTGTTTTCATTAATCAATAGAACAAAAAAACTTTATTTCTTTACAAGGCACAAAAAGCAATGTTTAAAAAAACTATCTTGACATCACAGTTCTGTGCAGAAAGGTGTTTTTTTTTTTTTACTGGTGATGACACGAGGCACAGTTTTCTTTAGGTTCACAATGCACCACTTTCGTTATACATCTCTACTGCAACATTATTTTTTTCAGTCTTTTTTTTATGTGTTACTTTACAATCACGAGAGGAAGCTTCTTGAAACACATGAAACACCTTCGCTCTTGCCAAGGCTCTCTCGTGTCACGACTTTTTTTTGGCAAATGAACACATTTTACATAATGTAAAAACAAGGAGTCTCTAGCAAAAACAAAAGATTCAATGGAACACACTGAGACAACTAGGACGCGGTGACAGATGGCGGGATCACTCGTTCTTTTTCAGTTCCTCGGGCTTTTCGGACGTGGAGTCGTCTCCCGCTTTCGCCGTTGGAAGCGCTCCGTTGGGCTGCTCCACTGCCGCTGCCACCTCCAACGTGGCCTCGTCCACCGCACTCGTCCCGAACTCGTTGACTCTCGTTGGGTCCACTCGGTAGATCCAGCGTTGGTACAGGAATATTAAGAACACAATGTCTGGAAAAAGATTTTAAAAATATTTGAAGGATGCCTGTACTTTGCCTTCTAGAGTAAAACGCGATGATTCAATCTGGCCCTATTGGCAATCCTCCGGGCATTACCTCAACCGTACTGCAAACAAAGGAACGTCTGTGAGCACAGCAGTGGCCATTCGAAACTACACTGAAACCTCATTATAACAAAGCCACATCTGCCACAAATATACATTGTTATATCCAAGAATTTGTTATAAACATGTATTCTGAACACTGTACTTATGACATAGCTACTCTTCACTAACTTAGTCATAACCAATAATTTACTATACAGTAGACTCGTGGTAATTCGAACTCTGATAATTCATACTTCCGGTTAATTCAAACAAAATTAAATTTTTAGGTTGGTCCTCTATTCTTTCAATGTATTTAAAAGCCTCTTAATTCAAATTGAGTCACTCGGTTAATTCATACTTATTGTGGTTCGGGTGCTTATATAATCCTAGCAGTCTAAAAATGAAAAATAAGCATGTCAGGTCTTCAAGAAAAAAGGTTTGCTAGTAAAGAAATGTTTCAAACGAAGCACATGCATGGTAAACCATGATGTTTTTCAAGTGATATATAAAGCTTTGTGCTGAAGGCACATATAGCAAAGAAGCAGTTAGAAATTCACAATTTATTTAAGAGGTCTGATCAGCAGTAAATGGCCGAAAAACTTGACCTTACACATTCACTTTCTGTTCATGTTTTAATCTGTGGTGTCACCTTACCCCACAGTCGTATTTCTGAGAAATTCTAATAATTCAAACTTTATAATAATTCTAACAAAATTCAGAGGTCCCTTTTGGTTTGAATTAATGAGACTCGACTTATCGAGGTTGGAGTGTATCCTAGAATGCCTACTGCAATGACAGTTGCGTAGTGTCCACTATGCCACAGTTCATTCTTGTGCAAATTGGCGAAGTGCCCGCTGTGCGTCCATAAGGCAGCACGTGCAAGAGCACACTTCGTTGATGCCGATGCTGTTGCTACTGACGAGCACGACTAAGTGTATTGTATTGGGTTGTCCTTTGAACCACCTGCTCGTAGCACAATAAGTGTGTTTCGATACATGGTGCAAATCTACGCTTCTGCTATGCATCATTATTTAAGGAGACTCCCCGCGCTACATGATAATAATCATTTTTTTCTCTTGAACAGTTTCAAGCAGTGGTATGGCTTTGAGGTAGAGCACCTGCTTGCTACGCAGAAGACGTGCGTTATATTACTAATCAAACCAAAGATTATTATTTACCTATCTGCATCTATCTTGATTTTTTTTTTTCTTGCAACCAACAATGCCTATGGCGGAATTTCCGCGAAACGAGATTTTCAACTCTGTCGCATTAAAAGGTGGCCCTCCACGATAGAGCCCTGGCTATCACAATGCGATCCAATCACGACATGCACTGCCTGGCCGGTACGACACTTCTTAGCCATTGGCACTTGCTGAACTCATAATTGTTTAGGAAAGTGCACTGTAACACAAATTAAGCACAAGCTCTGAAATGTTCATTTAATTTCCATTCCGATGCATATGCCAAGTACAGAGAGTAGCTTATAGCATGAAAAAAAAAAACCACGAGAGATGGACAGGCGGTTGTTTGTCTCTCGTGTTTTTTTTCCACACTATAAACTACGTTAAGAATGAACCAACTCGCCCAACAAGTCACTCCGCTGAAGACACCTCCGTTACATTGACAGCCATTATAAGCACGTATTCACTAACACTCAACATTGCGGCAAACTTTATGTAGAGTTCATTATATTGGATAGGGTATATCAAAATGTCAGTCTTTGATATTGTTATGAGACAATGTCCTACAAAAGCGGTTAGATAGGCGCGGAGAAACACGACATGTTTTGGTGTAGAGCACCCTTTGTGGGTATGCGCCAGGGTAGGAAGGATCATCATCTTCAGCTCTTGTTCTCCATCTTGGCTTGCGCGTTGGCGTGGAGTAAGTATATCTTGAAACGCCTAGTATCGCGTGTACCTTCACGTAACAATATATAGAGAACGATCATGTTCAGCAACAAGTTCTTACGTTGCTATACACGTTGCTGCATTTAGTTAAGTCCTGGAGAGAATAAGATACCAAAATGTCTGTACAAAGCAGCAACAATTTATCTTAAAGATTCTTTTCAGGAGACAGTTCTTTATCGCATCTTCTTTTTAATAGCATATCCCACGTCCAAGCAATATATGTGTGGAAGTCATTTTGTTGTCAGTTCGCTCGAGTCAAAAATCCCGGGCTTCGGCACCATAAAATGTAGAATAAAGGAAGCCTCCTCGCTGGAAAGATGGAAAACAGGGCGACTTTATTGCCCAGAGTACCTTTGCATAAATGCGTCCCTTCTCGGCCGATCCAGTTCAGTCCAGTCCCACACCGCACGTTCGTCCATTATCGTCTTTCTCTTTTTCTAATATTCAACAACATGAATACAATACTCTTGCTTAGGATTTCTTCCCATGCCTACTTTGCAAAGTATTGTCGTATCTGTACCGAGTGTTCACACAATTATAGTTTCACTTGCGCAGAAATTACGAACGACGACTAAATCGTAAGCGGTCGTGAAAACTCACCGTCTCTGAAGCAGCCGAGCCGATACATGGTGGGCATCTTGATGACGAAGGCGAATATGTCGTCGATGAAAGTGTTGAGAAACTTGTACGTCAGCATGCGCCACGGCAAGTGGGCCACTGACTTGAGCTTGTAGTTGATGAACAACTGTGGTGTCATCATAATGAAACCTGCACAAAAAGAAACAAAGTACACTCAAACCTGTTTATAACAAAGTTGCATCTAACACAAAATTAAGTCCGTTATATCCGAAAATTCGTTACAAAGGTTCATTCCTAATCCATAGTTATTGCAAGACTATTGTTCGTTTACTTCGTTATTACCGATATTTTTATATATCCGGATTCGTTATATCGAGCTCAGAGTGTAGTTGGGCACTACTGTAAAGGCCATACGTGAGTAGAACGGCTGGTGACCCTACCCTTAGCGGACGACATTGCCAAATATATGAGCAGACTTTTTTAGTCACAGACATGACTGGCTGTCCCGTGATCAGCTGTGTGAGGCCTCTCTGGACTTTTGGTGTATCCTACCATAGGCAGCAGAAAAGCATGTAAATTGAATCACGCCATTGACACTCACCAAATGTAAGCAGGAAGCCGTACATGACACCGAGCACCCAGGAGTACCAGCTCTTGTGCTCGAGGTACATGAGCGAGTAGACGCAGTAGGCCGCCAACAGGGGAAACAGCGCCCAAGACAGGTACTTGAACGCCATCTGCAGAACGCAAATCATGGTTTAATGCAAGCAGTATTTGCAGACGCATTGAGGACTGAGCTTGTTAATATGTTACAGGCGAGTTGGGAAATATAACACAGACTAGCGACAAGTTTTGGTAGAATGAGCCCAATAGCTGGGTGAAGACATACAAACGGTTAAAATCTGTACAATGCAACACCTTACAGTTCGGTCACCTGGACCTAGATATGATATTACAGCAGCTGTGGCAATCACATCACAGGAGCACAGAGCCTTCATTCCACAAAAAGAATGTACTATAATCAGTTTTTGCCCCACCGCGGTGGTCTAGTGGCTAAGGTACTTGGCTGCTGACCCGCAGGGCGCGGGTTCAAATCCCGGCTGCGGCGGCTGCATTTCCGATGGAGGCGGAAATGTTGTAGGCCCGTGTGCTCAGATTTGGGTGCACGTTAAAGAACCCCAGGTGGTCTAAATTTCCGGAGCCCTCCACTACGACGTCTCTCATAATCATATAGTGGTTTTGGGACGTTAAACCCCACATATCAATCAATCAATAATCAGTTTTCAATTGTCACCTCACACATACTGCATGCCAGTACAAAAACTTTTGTGGCACAACGTGATGAACCTTTAGTTTAATGCACAGGAGTGCAAATGTCCAAGCCAAGACAATTCATTAGCAACTGTCACATTTTCTACGCATAATTATGGCTATGGATGCCGGAATCGCAGAACAATCTCGAAAATGTACGCTCTAAACCCGATAACTAACACTACAGGCAGGTTTGACTCTTTGCAGAAAGACGTAAAGCACCATTACAGGAAATGTTCCACAGCGAAAACCTTCAGATACGGTTTTGTAACGGCAGAAACATTCGCAGCTTCGAAGTTAGAAAACGCTGCGACTGTGACAGGACTGACCATGTCATATTCCCGTGTTGACGACTCTACGTAGGTGCACTTGTCGGCCATGTGAATCCGAGGGAACACTCCAAAAAGCTTGTTTTCTCTGTCTACAGTAATGTTCACCACCTGCAAATAAATGTCAACCAATTGTAACACCACGACCAAGCAGAGGAAAAGAAAAAGAAGAAATAGCAAGACAACAAGAATGAGAAACCCAACCTGAGCGGAATAATAAGAGCACAAGAGATATAAAACTTCTGGAATGGACCGGCTCTGTATATGTCAAGTATTATTCCAAGTTTGGTTAGAAATAAGGCAAACTTCGAGTTGCATCAAATTGCAATACCATGAAAAAATTTTACTCAAATGCTTTTAAACAGGCAAACCAAGATATTGCAAATACGGATATAACGGGTTATTGGCCCTAATCAAGTAAACAAACAATAGTCCAGACATTAATGCAGTGTGATGAACATATACACTTATAACGAATTATCCTGAGTAATGAATTCATTCCCTGTTCAGCATAACTTTGCTGTAATTACGTTTCACTGTCGTACTGTTTTTATTGGGTACAACACATCCCCGTGTGTAAAATGTGCTCCCAACAGCCTACAGAAAAATTGTAAAGTAATCCGCTCATATTACTCCCCTATTTTAACCCCGCAAGTTAATTTTATGCCTTCATAGAAATACTGCAATATTGAAAAAAGCTTTTTTGGCAGATCCCAAACATGCATCAAGAAGTTAGCTATGTGGCACTTTTAAAATGAGCATAACATTGCCAGGCAGATGGATCTAGTACTCAGTAAACATAAATAAAATGCACATTCACATATCTAGAAAACATACAACTGGCTGTTCATAGTAGCGTAACGACGCCACTACTTAAAGTGCGGAGCGGATGCTGAAATTTTTCAGGTTTGAGGCAAGTGACACAAAGTGAATCGATGTTAAGTGCAGTAGCATCTTCTTTGGATTGCCAGAAAGCATTGCCGTGAAGCTACCTTGCACAACCAAATTCACGAATAAAACTGTTGCTCTGTCGGTGAATATGGCTTAACCAGCACCCCGACTTTCGCTCTTTTTTTTTTCTGCGAGTGTGTGTGTGTGTGTTGAAGGAGTGGCCTATTGGATTAAATAAAAAATGAGCGATTCGTTTCTGGACACGCAAGGGCAAGCCACGAGATCGATTCGTAAAGAGGGTCGGACATGCAGTCGAGGTCAGGCAGTACACACCTTGTGGATTTTCCAGATGTCGATGAGCAGGCCGACAAACACCGAGAGCCGCACCAGGGTGTTGGTGTCGTTGTCCAGGATGTAGAGGAGCACCACAGCGGACTGGAACACATTGAAGAACACCGAACGCACCGACAGACCTTCCAGGCTCTTGCGGTTGCGCCAGAACTGGATGTCTGTGGCAAAGGAACGAGATAGAAAGCCGACAAAATTTGACATAAGAATTCACCGATATCTGCATGAAACGCGAGCCAGATGCACAGGAGCGCCAACTCTGCCGTTTCGTAACGCATTCACTCGAGACAAACTGTAAAATTAGAACACGGGGTGTGGCTCATTCCTTCGCTCTCTCCCTCAGCTTCAGACTATCACATGCGCTTTCTCCTTCCCTTGCAATTCCTGCCAACTACTTACTTGATGTCGTCAAACCTCGACATAATGAACCCGGATATAATAAATTATCGGTTATAACAAGTTTCAGAGAAGGATAGCTTTGTCATAGATACAGTGTTATACATGCTTATAACGAATATTCAGATATGACAAAGTATTTTCGTGGCAGATGTGACCGTTATAATGAGGTTCGAGTGTAGTAGCATTTGCCGAGGCACAAGGAAACCATTACATCTGCTTTCATGTGCACATGCACCAAATTCCTAAGGCCAGCGGTGTTAGCAGGGTGGAGTAGATGGGAAAATAAACGGGCAAGCAGACACACCGACATGGAGAAGCGCGACCGTCCATCGTCGTTGTAGCAATGACAGACAGAGGCCCGAGCTCGGTCCCTATGGTTAAGGTAGGTCCCTATGTTAAGCTAGGTCCTTATGGCTCTTTTGGCTAATTAGAGGAACTACTCTCCGCAGCTCTTTCGTCAATCGCAGTGCAAATTGGTGAACACTCCATCAAGCAGGAACAGACGGTCCATAATGTGTCCCTTCCAGACGAGTGGAGTTTTCACTCCTCTCTTATCTTACTTAAGTGTGCTTAGAGGCACCTTGCACTGTGAATTGAACAAGCTAAACAAGATATGCAGAAGCCCACAAAGTGCAGGAATGTACAGCGCTGACATGTTGGAAGGGGACGGCAAAGCGACTGGTACACGTGTAATGACTGGTACGCGCAAGTACTCAAGAAAACTGCAGCAACACGGCTATTTGGCCTAGTCATGTTTAAGAAGCGCGAAGCAGAGAACGACTAGCCGCAGCAGCCGCAAGCGATGTAGCAACCGATGCTTTGCCGGTACGTACTTTGCGATGATCCGGGGACACTTACGTCAGTACAGATCTGTTGTGACATCATTACAGCTTTCGCTGCCCTTCCTATAAAGCTACGCTAGAGTTGGATGCGTCAGTAATGGGTTTCAATCGAAAGTATGAGCATTTAGGTACACCTTGGAAGTTAATTGAACAATGTTCTAAACATTTGCTGTGTCCGACCATTCGTGTGGAGTGTCCTTGCGTATAGAGGAAACCCCTTTCAATGAAACATGAAGGGTTTGGGGAAATGTGCCATTTACTGCGAGAGGAACACAGGTGCAGTATTCCACAACGATACCACTCATGCTCAAGCTGGCAGTTCCAGTTAGGCAGCAAAAGTGTCGTTCAAAAGATTACCACTGGCATCAGGGAATTAGTATGTGCTCAATACCCGAAGCAATAAACTTCTCGCTCACCACTCTTGAAGGCCAGGAACTCAAACACGCTGTGCAGCAGGGAGACAACAACCGTGACAGCCAGCAGGTAGGGAGACGTCTCGAGGAAGGCCTCCTTGAGGGAGTCCTTGTCCTCCTCAGACTCCTCCATCAGATCCTGGCCAAAGAAGGAGAACGACCGCATGCCCTGTGCCACGTACAGCTGCCACCGGAACATGCTCAGCGGCTGGAAAGTCAGCTGAAGGTCAAGCCACCTACAAACAGCAAAACCCGATGATACGTTAAAGCACGAAGTTACGATCAATTTTCACTGTGTGATGCACACACTGTGGCATGACCATGTTTTCAGTTTATGGGCACAGTTAGCCTTCATGCGACAAAATGTGATCACCGTTCGCACATGATGCGCCACTATGTTTTAAGCTATGAGCGCATACATTACTCTATAGAAACTGGGTTGAGATTTGCCGGCAACTAACATTTAAAACGACAGCATCTTCAAACAGGTATGTAATGATTAAGTTTTAAAGTATCCTTGTTTATATAGTTATATCTAGCGTAATCATGTTAACTGAATTGAACATTTCTTACAAGCGCACACACAACTTCCCAGTTCAAGGTCAAGCCACCTGCAAACAAAGGGTAGCAAAACCTAACACATGACACCACAATTGTCCTTACAATCATCTTTATATCAGAGTCGAATCTTGACAAAAAGATTCATTATAAGAACACACCATTTCTCGTCAAGTCTATGTAAAAGCAATGCGGGTGTGACAGCTCCAATGGGTTAAAACAGCTAATGACCTCATATTCGGCAGTCGTGGCAACACAATTAACATGTTTTTGATTTTTTCAACTTCTGGAAGTTTAATCATTTGACCTTTACCTGTATGAAGTGCAAAAAAAAAAAACCTTTTCCAAACCTTGAAAATCAAACCTATTTCAAATTAATTTTCCAACTTTTATGCAATCATAACACATTTTAGGTACTTGAGCCTCCAATCGATATTTCTAGCACAACACTTTCTTGGTTCTCTTTAATTAGTGTTTCAGAGCCCTGGTACTCACTCTGTTGTTTCATTGATGGCCTGGTAGTCTCGGATGAGGTTCCAGTAGTCGTTGATGTACACAATGGGGTAGTATTTTCCAGTCGTTGGTTCGAATTCAACATCTGAAAGTATCAGAGGTTTTCTGCGAATCAAATTTCATACTGTCTTCACAGAAAGTATCGTGCTGCTGCAGTAGCATACCACTTGTGTTACTGCATTATCTTGCAAACTATCGACAGTAAAACAAATCGTTGTCATGCCTGGTAAAAAGGAATTCGGCTGCTTTCCACACTCTGAATGTTACGTTTATCATTTTAGTACCACTCAAACGAATGTCACTCGTCAAGTCACTAAACTTCACCACTGCCCCGCTGAGATTTTATTAACTACGCCACCTCTCTACTGGCATTATTGCATTTTTTGACAGTCGTGTAATTCTTATGTGGGTAATTATATTATACCCATAGTATTATTATATGCTTTTATGCAATACTAACACTTATTTTACAAGCACTATAGATTTCTCGCATAGCCCTGCATGAAGCACACATTGCGGTGTGACCCCACCGTCAGTTTAGGGACGCTGCTAACCTTTATGCGATAAAACGTGATCGCTGTATGCACGAACTAGTGGGCATAAGATGAGCCACTATGTCTTAACCTGTCAGTGAGAACATTAGAATATGGACACTGGGTTGAGAGTTTGTGGCAACCAACATTTCAAATTTCACTATATTCAAACAGGTATGCGATGACAAAGTTTTATAGTACCTCTGCTGCTTGCAAATGTAAGATGTTAGTTAAGTCTGGTCTCTGGCGTTTGTAGAGAACAAAGCAGAAATTCCCTGCAAACACGTACCCCGTTTGGCAAACTTGTCATTACACCATAATGAATCTACAGACGAGTCCACTGTTAGAGGGAACACCAGCGTGCGGGGAATGCCCAGATTCCACACCCTTGCCAAAGCGCAGCAGCTTAGATCTGCATGGGACTGCTAAACTACAAACCAGATTAAGGCTACCTTCTGTACTGTAGTATTACGCCCTACAATGTTTTCACGTCATGTTCCATTCCGAGGGCCAGCAACACGAAAGGTGCTCCTTCAAGTGTTCCCTTTAATGATGGACCATACCGTACACTCCTACGGTGCAGACAGATTTCACTCACACTGGTCGACAGGCATCGGCACCTGACCCTGCGTCCATGGTGTGTGGTCGACTATGATGTTCACGGTCAGGTTTGGATGCCAGTGGGACAAAATTTCTTCTTTCATGGCCTCTGCTTTCTGCGCAGACCGGAATAAAAACATCAAGAAAGCAACACAGAGAGCTGGCAAGACACACGCAGCAGCAGAGCGGCAGCAGACGCTGATATTTTCACACAATGCAGAGTAATGCTGATCATTTAATTACTGGGGTCATAAAGCTATGAACTAATTTTTTTCATTACTACCCACTGTCTATAACTTACTCAAATTTCATTGAGTGACTGATAAGATGTGATCGGGGTAAACAGCTCAATTGATAGGCGATACTTAATTAGCTAAGACATAAGCAACTAGAGAGTAAGTTCATATATAAACCAACAGAATTAAATTTTACACTCCTGGATTCTACAACAATCATTTCATTCTGAACAAAACAGCACGTTGAGCTTTTAACTCCATGTTCTTCTGTGTGACGCTCAGTCATGCTAACCAATCCAAATGCTGATAAATAACTGTCATTCAGCAGAATAGCATTATCTATTACAAATGAGCTGCCCTAAATTCAGTTGAAACTACCATTAAAACCTTACAGCTTGTCCTATTAATGTAATGCCGTCGCCCCGACATTTTCGTTTTTTTCTTTTTGCTCTGTCTCTTTTGATAATCACAGCAACTACTCTAAGACTTTACTAATCAAGCAACTACTCTAAGACTTTACTAAGACTCTACTGAAACAGTGCGAGTTAGTACGCACCTCTACCATTTCTGGTGTAGCAGCCGTTTCGCCAGTGAGCAAGTTCTGGGTCCGCTTGTACCGCAACTTCTTGTACTTGTTTAGCTCTACAAACAACAAGAGAAGGCAACAGGTCAGCAGTCTGATAAAAGAAAGGCACTTCACAGTATGGTACATTCGTTAGCCTGTCAAACAATACTGACGCTCATCATATTCAGCAGACGTGATCTCGTCGCGTGGTGACGGTGAAATGTGAAAGCAGCCACACTTAACCATTAGCTAAGCACAGCGAAAACATGCTCGAAAAAAACAAAAACAAACTTTAGCGCAATGACGCCAGCAAGTATAGTCATTGTCAAAAATGTTATCAGTGAAGTTAAGGATTGGCTATTTATATATAAACGTGGCACCATATGCTCCAGAGTAAGCAGCGCTGCCACAAAGGAGTTGACTGTTGGGCAAGTTGGTGCTTCGACACAGAAACCATCGTGAGGGTGCAACTAAACACGATACACAAGAAATTCTTCTTCTCTCTTAGGTAATCACACCATCTAATGAAAGCAATAAAACCTTGTGTGTCCTCGTCTGTTTCTTCTTGTGTGTTGTGTTTAGTTGTGCCCTCACAATGGTTTTTATGTCAGTGCCACCACGTACGCTCCAAAGCATATGCTACGATTTGCCTAAGGCATGCAATCTGATTATGGGAAAGATAGTTCTATTAAAAAAATCGGCGACAGCATTTGAGAGGATTCATATGCATGACAGTAAATCTACAAGTGGACACGACCACTTGTCGACTGGCGATCGTCTCAACTGGTCATTGCCACTCACTCGTTTCGGGAAGCGGACGATTCCGCTCGTTGAAACAGCCGCCATTTTGAAAGGAAAAACCACAACAGACTCGTAACGAAAGTGGGGATAAACAGCACACATTCTTGTTTGTTGCTCCCAGCACATGTATTTTGAAGGACACACGCACTCATGCTTAACTATGACACAATTTACCTCGAAACAGTACACAAATAGCAGCAAGCTTGGCATAGAGAAGGTAAACGAATTTCATTGCTTTTGCAATTTCACATGCTTTGAAAGGACACTTCAGTGAAACAGCTACACTCAAGGCTCGATTTAACAAGCCCAGATATAACAAAATATCGGTTATAACGAAGTAAATGAAAAATAGTTTTGCAATAGTTATAGTGTTAGGAATATACCTTTATAACAAACTTACCGATATAACAAACTAATTTCCATGCAATATGCAATTTTGCGTGGCGATTTTCGTATAGCAAACAAGAATGGTAGTCTCTCATAAAAAAGAACCTGCAGGGACCAGGAAAATGCGTTCCACTTAACAGAAGTTCCGTTTACAAAGTTGTAAACAGGGGTGCAGAACACAAGTACGAAACCAATCTCGCCAGAAACACTTGTTCCATTCAAGCAGCAGTTCTTTCAAGAGATTTTCGCTTGCTGAGAGATTATTGCAATTTACTGATAAGAGGACAATCAGTTTTCTCTTTAACAACATCCCTTGTTCTGAATTCTGAATAAGAACAGTTTGCTACAACAACACTGCTTTTCTGTAGCTGAAGCAACTAAATGAAAGCGATCTCCCAAAGCAACAATTTTTTAGTAAAGCTCGCAAAAATCGCATAAAAAAACCTGCGGTGATAGCGCAAAAAACAAAACTGTACACTTCACGGCCTTGGTCAAACTAAGAGGCATACAACGATAATCTCGAACTTCGAAGATATAACCGTACAAACATAACAAGAAACACAGTAGACAAAGCACTCTGCCTTGTATTTTCCTTGTGCCAGGTTAAGCTTGTGCTGGTATACTTAAGAACTATACTCAAACCTCATTATAACAAAGTTGCATCTTGAAAAAAAATAAGTTCATTGTATCCAAAACTTCGTTACAAAGGTGTATTCCTACCACTGTACCTATTGCAGGACCATTATTCATTTACTTTGTTACAACCAATATTTCATTATATCTGAGTGTTATATTGAAGTTTCATTGTAATGTTATTCTTCGTGCACACTTATTTTGATACGAATGTCAGTAACTAGTACTTGTGATCACTTGCTCGTTAAGGTTGTACATTAGCACACTCACGCTTCTTGCGGTAGACTGTGTGCGTCTGGGAGTAGTCCTTTTCAGCTTTGGGATCAGGCGAGTAGCCGTTCAGCACGAATAAGACGTGCAAAAAGATAGTGCCGTTGTTTTTGACTCTCTGAAACAAGCAACAAAAAATAAAAGGTTTCACTTTCATCGATCGCGTGTTTCTTAATGACGTGAGAGACGTGACCTATGTTCGTTTAGAAAAAAAAAAAAAACACTGGCAGTGTGAAAAGACAAATTTTGCGTTTGATCGACTCTCCTGTGCTGTTAAAAATGTAAAATAGCTGTGCAATTCAGCAGCTGGCACACAAGCTGTCCTACCCTTGCAAGTCTTTAGTAAAGCCTTTTCTTTTTCTCTTTCTCAACATGACTGCCTTATAAATGAAAAAGAACTCGCTGATGTCAGCTTGTAACTATCATTCTGAACTCTTTTAGTTTTTTTTTTTTTTTCACTGCTAACCTATGGTAACATATTCTATGCCTCCCTGGATAACAAAGGAAAAGTTGGTGACATTAAAAGTGAGATAACTGCCCCGGACCGTTCTTTGGGAATCTCACAAAAGAGATGGCTGCTGTATCTCTCAGTGTAGTATGAAGCTACAAGTACAGCCTATGAATAGTGTTTTCTAGAAAGTTTCGTAGTTGAAGAAGCCTCCTCAACAGTGAAAACTCTCGCCGAACTGATCTGCTCAGCTGTAACAAGCTAACGTGGTAAATGTAAAACACCATAGACCAACTACTGCAAGCACCGTAGGCATTACTTTACGAGAAGTAATAACAGCCAAATCGAAGCGCAGGCGACTTACCTCCGATGGCCTAAACCTCATGTTCTTCGTATAAACAGAGTCCCCGTTCGGCCCACCGTACCAGTCACCGTAAACGAGGCCCGGCTCCTTCCAAACCAGGGCTTCGGGGTCGTCAAAGCTTTTAAAGGTTGAGTCTTCCGAGATGTACATGTACATATCCTGCGGTTCAGGAACGAAGAGACTAAAGTCAGAACTGCAAGTTCCATTACAGCAGCAGGACACACTCAAACCTCGTTATACCGAAGTTGTATCTTACAAGAAAATAAGCTCGTTATAGCCAGAAATTCGTTATGCAGGTTATTCTTAACACTGTATGTATCGCAAGAATAGTTTTCACATACTTAGCTATGATCGATATTTTGTTATATTTGTGTTCGTTATATTTAGATTTGAGTGTACTACAGCTTTGTATAACAAGGGCGACTAGTAAAAATGACAGATCCTCGAAAAGGGGGCATCACTGGAGCTAACATTTTGACAAACAGACTTTAGTTTGTCAGGGCAGTTGATAGTTATTGCGACGAAGAAGACATGGCTGCTCGTCGAAATCTTGACTCAAATAGCATCACCTGCTCAGGGGTTTTTATCCCCTCAAGCTACAATTATCGCTGGACTTAAGGGCCATAGTAACAACCGCTAGTGCAGAACTTACTGAAGTGCATCCATGAGGCCAGTTGTTTGCACCACCAAAAATAAACATGTTAAACAGTTTCAGTGTTCAATCGGACACCAGAAATAAAGACAATTTAACGAGTATTAGTAAATTAAGAATCAGCATTACGGATCTCATCAGGATAACCGTAAACACTCCACATAGTTATAATAAACTTTAGAGTCCCTTCAAAATGCACCTTCAATGTCATAAAGAACTAGTGCCACGCTGTGGCCGTCAAAAAAGACCTAGCACAGATCAGGCGCACTCTAAGTTAGGTGAGGTTGAGGAGTGCGTTTGTTGAACAAAAAATCTTGTCTGCATCAATTAATGAGAATCAGAAATCTGTCCTTTTCCTTCAGTCAGAACTTTACACCATCAGGGCACTGCCCAACGTGCGTGTTTGGGCTGGTTGGCAATGGACTGGGGTGATTACACGAGAGATCGACACGGGTCGAAAAGTTGATATTTTAGATTTCATTGAGTATTTTATATTTCGTGCACCTCTCACCAAGTAGCCTTAACCTTATCCTTAAAACGCTATATTATTAAACACACTAGATCCTTAAAACGTGCCAAGTTTGAAAACGCTGCTTGCATTACTTTCGGAGGAAAAAAAATGGGGAATACATAACTTATTTTAAACTGTCGCCAAATTAGACATATTTAAAAGCTATTTTCTTAAGGTCTAGAAACTTGAAACCGTATGAATTCATTCTTCATTAGACATGCATTTCAGGTAAAAGATATCTTCCTTGAAACAAAAATATTTGTCTTTTTATAGCATCTGCAATTTTCGAAATGACAGGTGACGAAATTGGTGCCTCCGTGTTGGTGAAGTTTGATATTTTTTTTCTCGTAAGTTATGCCGTTAATCATAAAACGAAGTTGGCTTTCGGGCTACCTGGTGAGAGGTGCACGAAATATAAAATACTCAATGAAATCTAAAATGTCAACTTTTGGACCCGTGTCGATCTCTCGTGGAATCACCCACTGATGATATTAGTAAGCAGACTTGGGATCAAGGAGGAAGCTTCTATTACACTATTCCATCATAGACGACGCAAACATTGCTACCAACGACTTCAACAATACCCGCAAGCCTAGCGAAACATTCCAGAAAGCTCGAGAAGTCGCCAAATGTGTCCTGACGATGATGATGTTGCGGGGACTAAAATCATTACTCTCACTTGCTTGAATCCCTTCTCTACCTGCACCCACATTAGTCAATTTATACATCAGCCAACTGCTGAGCATCGTCAAGAACTAGCTCCTTTGTCACTCACAATGTTCTTTACCCAAACTCCCAGCATTTAGGAACAGAAGTCAGCATTAGACGATGGTACAGAAACAAAACAAAACAATAGAGGGCAGATCGCACAGATTTGTATAATTGATTCAAGGTATGCAAAAAAATACTTCATTCACAAAGTAGTTCAAACAAAAGTTATGCTGCTAGTCCTTGGGAATCATTTTAAAAATATCTGAAGCACTCAAAGCCAGAATTCACATTTATCAGTGCTGCTTCCGTTGTGTTTGCAACTTGCATCCCCATTTGTAAATACCTATTATTATTACCATTTGAAAAATAAAAATTATGTCAGAATATTCCTTTGCTGCACTTGTGAAATCTTGTGACATACAGTTTCCTCAACTGCCTTTTTTTTTGTCTCACTACAACATTGTTTGGCAGTGAAAAAGTAAGACCATATTTACAAACTACACTTAATAGAAATCCACTCCTAGCTCTTCGTTAGGGACATTTAGAAGTGCAGAAGTAAACGACACAGAGATCTGCAGTCTGAAATTTTGGTTGTCTGTGGTTTTCTAGCCAATTTCATATGCATACCCGTAGCCAAATTTTTCAGGGACGCCTTACCATGACCGTTCCATTTGGGTACAGATTAGAGGACGCCGGCGTGGCCCCGGGTGGACTGGTCCCGCCGCCCGCGTTCTGATTGGCCGGCTGGCCTCGAAACCAGCTGGTCATGAAGTATATGATGGCCGCGCGAAACAGCAGGCCCTTGAAGACGGACCAATAGGAGAAGGCCGGCTGTGGCTGCGGTGCCGCCTGTTGAACATTTTCCTGGTTTTCATTGTTGTGTGCTGGGGCCTGCAGGAGAACAATAGTTCGGTTTATGACGAATAGAGATGACAAAATGAGAAGAAGTCATGATGCACAGCTACACAACTCCAAGTTATGGGCTACATTATCCTCGTCAGGTGCAGTGTCCACATACGAGGACGCAACTTGTTTTGGCCAGTTATTCGAAATATTAGACATAGAAGAACACTGTGCATTGCACAAAGGATAAACTAAAGCTCCTTGCATAGTCTATACATTCAGACTTAACCTAACCTCAGGATAGTCTATTGATCTATGGTTGACGTCTACAAGTTGTGTGTGTCTAAGAAGTCATTCGATGTGCCGCGTTCCAAGACCAACGTTATAGGTAGTACTTTTCTTTGTTTGATTGAAATTAATACACCAAATGCATTCCAAGCCCAAGATTTAACTCTTCCATAGAAAATAAAACACTACTGGTGGCATAATATTTAGGTAATCATCTAAATATTAATTAGTTAATGATGCTCAAGTGATCTTCGGTGTAACCTTTCATGTAAGCTTGTATGTCCCATTCATTCTTATGGTCTGTAATTTTTTAACCACGGAAAAAAAAAATAACAGAAACTGGCGCGTGTACTAAATTTTGCCAGCGACAGTAGACTCCCCACAGACTACACCACTGTATAAAGATACGGCCTTGAACGTGAGGTAAACGCGAGACACCGTTACGATTGGTCCCGCTTTATTGTGACGTCACAGCCACTGCGTCATGTTTTCCCGCTGCCAGCAGCGCTCGTGTCGCGAACACCTGCGGCGCTGAATGTACCAGCGCGAAGCGTCATGCGATGGAAGCACGCCTCAAAGTTATTTTATTTGTTAGTACTATTTTAAAAAAAAAGTTAAAGCAACCCTCACGCACAATTGTGCGCACAAAACCGCCGCTCACGTGCAGCAGCGATAATCCGCGAGAAATGGCACAGAGTACGAAGGTCACGAGCGGAGAAAGCCACCACGCCGCGGTTTTTATCTCAGCTGGTCATTTTCTTTTATGATGCCGATACAAACTGCGCAACTGATACCGTACACTGTTGGCGCGCCAATTCTAAGGTACAAAGGGGGAAAAATAATTAAAACGGGGAAAAAAACCTTCGCGGCGCGTGCACAGCTATTTCTAAAGGCCTTGACAAGAACAGCGTGATCGTGACTTCGGTGACGAGTTAAGTGTTTTTTTTTTTTTTTTCGCCACAAAGCCCGCAGCATTATAATTACTACAAGAAATGCGTTTGTTCAACGATATATGAATGGACCACCACCGCTTCGGTTCTCGAGACGTTCCTGCCAGGGCATGCCCACTGCGTTTTGCGACGCTCGCTACTGCACCTAACTAAAGCCCCTGGATATACATTACCGTGCACCGCATGCTTTGCCCTAAAATGTAAACGCAGGATGTGAAACACCTGCCGTGCCGAACTGGAGCAAGCGCTTCATTACTGCCCGTACAAGCGTGATTCCCGTTCGCCAACCTCTCTCCAGCACCACCCAGGTGATTTACCCGTGTACAAGAATCGTGGAAGCAGCGCAAAAATTTGGAAAAAAAAAAAAGACGGCACCATATCCGAACAAATGAGACAGGCACAGAGGCCACGGGAAATCGAAAGTTGACCGCCGATTACAGGAGAACGAAGAAAAAAAAATTACAACGCGTGACGGGGCGAAAGGGAGACCGGAATCGCAGTAAGAGGAGCTCACCGCATCCTGAGCTTGGTTCGAAACTTGGCCGTTGCTTGAGTGCACGAGCGCTCCGGAGTTTGACCGCTTCCGTCATCGCATAGGCGGACTCGTGGTCGAGGCAACGGTTCTCCCTGTGACTGCCGCTGGACGTAATTCGGAATCGGTTTCCGCTACGACGAGAATGATGACACCGCTCAACGAGCCCCAGCCGCGGCGGCGATTCACGACGAGCGAGCGAGAGCGACGATCGACCCTCGCCCAAGGTGGTCGGACCACTTTCGATATTGAGCCACCATTACCGCAGTTGAAAACGTCTTGATTGTGACGTGCTTATTACCAAATTTAACTTTAAAATTTGCTGGTTTAATTTAAGCATAGTTTAAAACAAACAAAATACATATACTTTGGAACTGTGAAAATTTTAAAACAAATGATTGTCAACTAGTTTACGTCGTGACTGCTACGTTAAGTTGCAACGCGCAAAGAATAGATCCTCTGAGCCTTGTAATTTGAACTCCGAAAGCTGTCGTTTACACCACCTTAAAGTTTTTCTTTTTATAAAATTAAAAATAAAAAGTTGACAAATATATGTAACCAAATTTTGTTTTTAAAGACAAAAAGTTCTTGTTTAAAGTTTGTTCTCTATTTTCAGTTGTGCATGTTTAGTATGCCCGCCGCTAGGATCGCGGCAGTGCTTCCGGTTTTTTTTCGTGCTAGTAGCAGAGGTCGTCCCCGAGAAGGGCGAACAGCGCTACAAATCGCACTTTCGAGGCTCCAAAGCTGCCATGAACGCCGCTCGTGTAAGTATCAACACTCTTGGGTGCTTTGTGAAATTCCATAATCCTCGCCGAGTTGTGGTTCTCATGCCGAGTTCCGCAAAACGTTGCCCTACGACCGCCCTTTCGTAGTCGGGCATGTGCCTCCATAGCAGCCGGTGCCTTTCGTTTCTACTTTCCTTTGCTGTAAATCCTACGTTGGCGTTTCCCGTAACATATCGACCTTCTTTTCGGTTCGAACTTGTCTCGCGGCCATTGTAGGAGGTGTGATCGTTCGTCTTGTGAAGGCAGTTTTCTGCATCTCGTTACATTGAGAAACCTGCGAGTGCTGTCGTGTGCGATGATCTCGAAGAGTTGTTAGCGTTGAAGAATCGAAGAAGAAAACTGTTCACTTAGTGCGCGCAGTGCGTTTCGTTTGCCTCGATGTAGAGCGGAGGTGTCTCTCGAGCGTTCTCACGTGTCTTTCCTTAATTTTTACTCGCACGTGCTCGTTTCTTTGAAGCCCGGCCTCTTAAGTGCGAAGGCCCGGCTTGTCGCATGTTCACGCAGTGGTCTATTGAGGTCTAAAAGGCTAGCAACGCTCAAAACCAGTTCGAAATTGACTAGCAAGGTCTGAAGTATACAAACTACAGTAAGAACCGAGAACTAATCGCAACAATTCGCCTAGAATCATGAAAAAAGTACTTCTAGCAAGGTCTGAAGTATACAAACTACAGTAAGAACCAGGAACTAATCGCAACGATTCGCCTAGAATCATGAAAAAAAGTGCTTCTGAAACGTCCGGCTAATATCCACGGATGGATGGATGGATTGATGTGGCTGTATCCTTTAGATCGGGCGGTGGCTAACGCCACCTAGCCGTAAGTAATACTTAGTGAACCAACTAATTTCTTTTTTTTTTCTTTAAATAGTGAAGTATAAGACTGGTACTTCGCAGTGAATGGTTTAATTTTCATTCGTGCCTTGACTTTAGCCACGAATCAGATAACCTCCTTCTAGTTAATTCTACCCGCTTAAAGTCTATTTTGCCCTCGCTGTCTCTAAACCCCAGTGCTTCGAGAAACTCTGCGCCATGATCCTGAACTATAAGGTGAAGCCCCTTACAGAACATTATCAAGTGTTAGGCAGTGTCCTCCTCCTCTCCAAATGCACTGCATACCGTGTCTACCCCTTCGTATTTAGCTCGATATGACTTGGTTCGTGGCCACGCCTCGTTCGAGAGGGCGCCACCACCGTGGCAAGCACGCGATTGCCAAGGTATAGTGGCTAGAAGGGCAGGTGGGAGCAACGCAGCCATCGGGGGACGGCGGAAGGTGTAGCAGTTGTTCATATCAACAAGAGGTGGCGCACGCGTAGCTTCTTAGATCGCTCTCTTTGAACAGAAGCGCCGTAGCACGTGTAAGGCATGCACACCATGTGCGCCTCTGTTGCTACGTTTGCACAGTCTATGGTGAAATTTTAAAACATCGCCAAGGCGTGAGTAACAATGAGCAAGCCTGTGAGGAGCAAGTCTGCAAAGACGGAGGGCTCGTTCACACACTGCTTCAGCTTCAAGATACTGAGAGCAAATAATGTAGTAAACTTGATTTCAGCGCCAGCAAGGAAAAAACAGGCCCGTGTTGGTTTTGAATAACATTCCACCGAATTAACCAACAGTCTGATCAAGTTCTATGTAATAGAAAGGCTGCATTTCCTACTAAAGGCAGAAAACTTGGCACGATAAAGCAAGCTGTGTCAGTGAATGTGCTATTTAACTCTCATTACTGTGGAAATTGTTATTTTTCATGTGTCTCTGGAACATTGTTTTTGCCAGTTCGAAAAGTACTCTAGCACGTACTGCAGCATATCAAATTTTACGCAACGAAATGCTGTTTCCAAAAAAATGCTTTAAAGCAACTAAGATATTTTGGAATGAATAAAACTATTAAGAGTGTGTAATTTTTTGGTTGCCAGCTGGTAAACAGTGTAAGAAAAAACACCATATATGCAAAAATATTCATAACAAAGAAAATTCAGAATATACATTTTAAAGAAAAATGACACAGGAAGAGTATAAAAAACATTAAATGTTGTACAAAACATTTTTATTCACATAGACGAATAAAATCAGAACCGAGGTGTTGCTTTGTTGCTCGAGCCATGCACGATCCAAAGCGTCGATCACCGGTGATCGATTCGAATAGGCGTGGTAATGAAAGAGATAAAGCTTTGTCACTTTACTAAAGTTTCATTGCATGATTGGACTTATGATTTCTTTTTATTGTTTAGAACTGCCTCTTGCACAACATTTGTCATGTACAAGCATAGATGCATAGTTTTCAAACCTTTGCAGTGTGTCACTCGAGATAAAGAAAATGCACCAAACAGAAAACTTTCATCTGACAGACAAAAAGTAAACACCGCAAAGTTGGAAAAATGACAATTAAGTCTTCACTGACTCCTGCGTCTATGTTTGAGACAGCACATATAAAGTAACACAGTGTAATCACGATGTGTGCTGCCTTCTACATTTGCATGGCAGTATAAATAGCTCATTGCTTTGGCCTTGCTTAATTCTGTTCAAAGTTTACTGCACCTATCAAAATGTGCAGCCAGATCCCGCATTAAAAAAAAAACTTGATCCTTAATCTGCAGCTTTAGTAGTAGAAACGCGATAGCAATACCCTGTCCCTAGTGCATACTTCCGCTATTTAGTGAATGTTTTTTATATGATGTTATGTGAGAAGTTTACATTGTATATTACTACAGTCTAATTGTTAAGGTTGAAAGCGGTTCGTGTCAATGAACCTTTTGCACATGTCTGCATTCTGTGTAATGGGTAGCATGCTTTAAACAACAAGCAATTATGCACGTGAAGTTGTTTCGAACTTGCTATGCACCCTTTGTGTACTTATAAGGAAATACGCGCAGTGTGCCTTTTGTAATGGGGGCAGACTTCAAGTCACAAAGTCCTTATGATAATCGAATGTTTTGACGCCTGATGGCAATGCACGCTTGTAACACACAATATTATTTTAAGGGGAGGTGCTACTCGACGACACTTTTTTTTTAATATTCACCCTAGAGCAATGAAACTTGAGCTGTTTATGGAATTTTATGCTGATTTCAAATATACAATTATTTTTTTTTGCAAGTTGCACACTTTTAGCTCTGCAACATGACAAAGTGAAAACCTTAACCTTTTTGCCCCCCTCTTTTCATCCCTAAACTTCTGTAATTTTTTACCATTCATAGTTCATAATGTTTCAAATAAAGTGTAGAATGCAAGTAACTAATTAGGAAGCACATACAAAATATGTAATATGCATGAAAAATAATAGACCTAAAAAGTGCATATTTCACCTACCCTAGTAAAGGTTTACATCCAATTTTTTATTATAGAATAAAATATTAATATTTAAACTAGATAATTGTGTTTGTCATACTTTGGAAAAAAATTTGGGCAAAATTTCATGCAGATTCGAACACTAAAAGTGCCCGAAGGAGGGGCACATTAAAAAAAATGGCAATTTGTGTTTTGATAAAAACGAGTTTCAAATTTAAAATTTAGTTTTTATTTATGAAATACATCGTTAAATCTGATGAAATTTGCACACCAAAAAGAACAATCCTTCTTGTAGTGGCCACTGCGACTAAAATACGCCAGCACCATTAGTTTGTCCCTCTCGGCTTTTTCGAGCCGACTCCTCACAGACAGGGCCATGAAACGCTTGCCGAACTTCCATTCCATCTGGCAGAGCCTTGTGCCAACTGCAAGCTAGGAAGAAGTTTGACAGGACTGCAAAATCCAAACCAAGTCCAGTGTCATGCCATTTTGCAGCCATATTTGTGCCACATACGGTCGCACATAATGGCAATGTCGTCCCTGCTAAGTTCTCTCACTGCGAGCTCTATCGACCTCGCAAGATCGGCGCTGACGTCATTCATTGCCACATCACGAACTTTCCGGCTGACGGATGTGAATGACTTTTGATGCTTTGGCTTTTGCAAGCCAACAACTGCCGCGAATTGGACCAGCTGCTCGTTGCCTATTCCTACAGAGTGGGCCGCACAACGGCTTTCACTTGCGAGCAATGCCTTTTTTCATTCATAATGGAGATAAATTACACGTGAAAAGCATTGTTCAGCTGCGCTGCTCGACAAGACATGGACCTGCAAATAGGTTTCACAGCCCATACAGGCACCCAGCGGCCAATGGCGGTCCCCGATTTGTACCACGTGATAAGCCAGTCGCAGCGCTCGAAAATGCGCAGAAGAGTGCTACTCTTTATTATTTCTTGCGCTGCATCCGTGAGAGAAAACTGTTGTTACTTGAAGAGTGAGGCTCGACTCATGCGATCAACAATGGCGAGTGGTGGAGCATTATCGGCGGCAAGGTGCTCGAAGACAGCACACCTCGGACCTTTTAACAGGCACCTGGTGCTCTTTAGATGCAATTTTAAAGCATTTCCAGTCAAGTCTCGACTTGTATTTTTTTTTCTTTTCATAGCAGTAAAGGTACTAATCTTATCAAAACAGGCAAAAATAAAAAAATAGGTAACTTTGAAAAAAAAAAAACATGTTTTTCCACCCGTATCTCTCCTTAATATTACAAGCATGTTGCATTGTGAAGCCTGACATGTATAGGACGTGTGAGTTTCTAAAGCGTGAACGTTGTTTTCACTGCCTTCCCAAGCGAATGCATGGCTGTGTGGTAGAACACCTACTTGTCACTTAAACGGCTCGGGTTGAACCCTCACTAGGACCCGGAAATTATTATTAATAATTTTATTTACGTCTTTCTCGATTTCTCAGTCATACGCAAGATGATTATTTTTCACTCACAAGCGCTGACACTATTGTCGGAATTTTTGTGAAATGAGCTTTTTAGCGCTGCATGTTGAAATTTATTGTTTGAAAGCTCTCGATGTTCCTACCATCTCAATTACCGCGTGCCTTGAAGCTTGGCAGCCGGGCATCCGCCGCGGCTGGCCAATCTAAGCTGTGACGGCAGCGCCGCCGTAGCGGGCATAAGCTGGTGCACCCCGTGGCCGCTGTTGCCCCCCCCCCCCCCCTTTTAGCCACCATAGCCAAGGAGTTTTCCGCGCTGCACGCGTCCTCTGGTTTCATGGTTGTGCAGGAGCATTGAGCACGGGGCTTCAAACTACACCGGTACCTACACCAAAAATGACATATTTATATTTTCAGGCCCTGACCACGGTTTGCCCGACGGGCCCCGCAGTTGACGACCACGGCGGTGGCCCAGCCAGGAAATACAGGACGCTGGCCCAAATCAAGGAGCTGCAGAAGCAGTTCAGCGTTAGTATAGTTTCTCCTTTTAGAAACCTAGAACTCGTCATTAATTAAAGCGCATTACTGTGGTGGCAGAACAGTACCTGTTAAAGCACTGACTATTTAAAAAGATGTCTGCAACTGATGCTATTACTAAAAGAAAAAGAACACACACAGCAGTGGTGGATACAACAGTTTTCAGAGGGAGGGGCCCCTAATTGCAGGACGGGATAGGCCCTCTTCCTAGAGGCATACATTCAAAAATTAGGCCTTAGGACATGCATACCCCCACTTCCAGATCTGCCAATACATCATAATTCATGAATAAAGCAGGATTAGGTGTTCTGGTGCATGTAAAACATAAGCTGCATTAGTTCTGTTTGGATAAAAGACGGGATAAAAAACTCTTTTAACGATGCAAAATTTTGTTTACCTAGAACTCCAAGTGGACCTCGACGTCACCTTGGACCTCAACCTAGCAGCCAAGCAGTCTTCCTTTGTGTATAGGCGACCTTGAAGTTGTTTTCAGAGATCTTGTTTAAACTTGGTTGAGGGGAACCTGCACCACCTAATAAGCCTAAAATATCACATCATAACCTTAACATGGCAGAATAACACCCTTGGTCTATTGATGCTATTTGCCATAAACATCTGCCATAGCCAGGCAAAAGCACTTTATTCACTTTGTGGAACAAGTTGCAGATAGAAGTTCGAAAATATCATATCTACTCACATCCACAGTGCAAATGGTCATTACAGTAGTGAAGAAAGGTGTACAAGTTGAAGAACAATTAATATGATATAAACTACTTGATAAGATAGATTGATAAGATACATAGTTGAATTCAAAGTCATTTATTATTCTTACACAATAAAATTTCACAGAAAAATATACAGGTGAGTGTCCCATAGTCGAAGACTGCAGTGCGACCCTGCAGTCTTCGGTTTGGCTATTAACTGTTGTCATTTGAGTACTGTTTTGTCTACAATGTTTGTCTACTAAATCCATTGTTTGAAAGGATGATTTCAACTTCATTTGACAGTCTGTTTCATTCAGCTATAAGTACAAAAAAAAAAGGACATTAGTAAGAACATGGTTTTGCGTCCAATTATCATGACTAATAATGAAACAGACATACACTTAGGCCAAATAAAGCGGCCAGATCACGCAACACGTTGTGCGCACCATGACGAATTCTGACAAAAAAGTGTCCCACACTCGTTTTCTGGACTATTCGTGGCACTGCCTAACACATTGAGGTATTAAGCACGCATAAATGCTCTAGAAAAAAGGTAGGGCAATATGGCGACGACCCCCCGTGCGGGAGAGATGAAGGAAACAGGCATGACAAAGGCAGATACATTGGCCACAGGGCCCAGCCTACCGGGAAGTAGTTTTGAGGGAGGGAGGGAGCAAACCAGCAGCCGTGACTCACGCTAGTCACCTAGTCAGCAGCCAGGTGCAGGTTTCAGAAGGAATGTCCTGAACAGGTCATCATCGCCGGTGACTCAAATTTAGGTCCGATGCGCAGCGGCAATCAAAGAAAGGGTGAAAGGCGGACAAGAGAGTTGCGATAGGGACGTTCCCAGGACAAACGCTGGGGACAGTAATGAGTCAAGGCGGGTGAACAACTCGCAGCTCAAGCTAACAATCGTAACCTCGTTGTAATTGCGGGAGGGCTAAATGACGTCCTGAAAAAAGAATCGTCAGGACTAGCGACGACCTTTGGCGAAAGGGGTGGATGACATGCGCGCCGTGTCCCCCCAGGGTGCAAATTGTAGTATGCACAGTACCGGAAGTACCAGTACGCAACGTCAACCTGCAAAGAGCGGTTGTCGACGCAAACAAAGAGATATGGCGAATTAGTCGAGAGAAGGGTTTCGAGGTAGTGGATTTTAAACAGGGAAGTGCACAGGTGGGGTGGATTCCAAAGAGACAAGATTCATTTCGATAAGAGGCTTGGACACGAGGTGGGCTGGCGACTGGCAGGACGCGCAGTAGCTTTTTTGGGGGGCTCACGGGCCCTTCGGAGTCCGGGGTAGCTCGTAACGGGGGGAACAACCAGGAGGGACGCTTTGACAGGTAGAATTGCGAAAAACCAGAAAAAAGGTAAAAGAAAAAGGAAAAAGGCGCGTGTTGCAATTAGTTACATAAACATGCAGGGTGGCAGAAAGAAGGCAAAATTGTTAGAGATTGAGGAGCAGTTAAACAAAGAACAGATAGGCGTGTATGCGGTTACAGAAACACACCTTAGAGACTTGGAAGAGCCACCACATATTGAAAATTATGTTTGGGAAGGGTGTAACAGGACCATATCGAAAGGAAAGGTGGGGGTGTAGGAATGCTAATTCATCGCGGAGCCAAATGGGTTAGAGTGAAACAGACGTGTTCAAGCACCTCTGGGTTCTGGGCACAGTGGGTGGAAGGAAACGTGGCTGGGGGTGGCCTACTTGTGGACGGGGAATAACTGCAGAGAAGGAATCAGGAGATAGTGGATTGCATGAGTGCGGATATTAAGGAATTTGGTAATGGGGCCGAAATCATCCTTCTAGGGGACATGAATGCCCACATACATGACCTTGACGGATATTCAGACACCAATGGGAAGTTATTACTAGATCTTTGCGAGCAACATAGTCTGGAGATAGTTAACACGGGGCCTAAATGTGACGGCCAGATCACACGGGAAGTCGGAAACAAGCAATCAAGTATTGATTATTGTCTCATGACTGAAGGAATTTACCACAAACTGACAGAAATGAGGATAGACGAGGAAGGCATTAACAGCTTGGGTAGTGATCATAAACGAATAACATTACAAATGGGATACGAAACTGAAAATATGAGCATGGAATCAAAGTCTGGCAGCTCGTATTTAAATGACAAACAAATAATAAATATAGCCGCAAGAGTCGAGGAAGAAGTAGGCGAAATACCAGGTTAGGACTGGGAGTATAGTGAGCTGTTACATCTAATGACGAAGGAGATAGGGAAAGAGAAGAAAACTGTTTGCTGGAAAGGAAGAAGGAGGCCAAAAAAGTTGGTGGAACAAGGAAATCCGGGAGGCGATCGAGAAGCGACGCGAAGCATCACGGGAGCATAGAAAGGCAAAAAAGGAGAAGCGGCCGCAGGACGAAGTAAAAAAAAATATGGGAAATATATTTAGAGAAAAAAAATCCCTTGTACAGAAATTGGTAGAGGGCAAAAATTAAAGGTGAAAGTGAACGCTGGATGACAGAGATACACGAAAAAAAGGAGGCCGCGCCTAGGATTTTTTTGGAGCCACATAAAGGCGCTAGGTAGGAAGTCTGTCACAACGCAACAACATATTCTAGATGAAGGAGGAAATCAATTGGAAGGGTACGAAGCGCTAGGTTACATCCAAAAGGTAACAGCCGATTCGTTTCAAAAGAGCGTCCAGGGGATCTCCCCGGTGAGTAAAGTGTGGCGGAGAAAAGCAACAGAGGAAGAGCTAGTACTGATAATTTCAACTGGAAAAAGGCCGAAGGAAAAATTCCAAAAGCGCACTGCCGCGGGTTTAGATGGGATTCCCATTAGCCTCATTAACGAACTAGGACATAACACTAAAGAAGCATTGTTAAAAGCAGTAGAAAAAAGCTTAAAGGACGGACAAATACCGGACAGTTGGCGACAAAGTAGAATGAACTTAATCTATAAAGGCAAGGGAGAAAAGGACAAGATTCGATCGTATAGACCACTAACCATTACATCGGTACTATACAGGTTGGCGATGCAAGCAGTAAAAATGAAAATAGAAACATGGGCCGAACATAACGATATTTTGGGAGAACTTCAGAACGGATTTCGAGTCGACAGGCGGGTTAGACGATAACCTGTTTGTTCTCACTCAGTGTATAGAAATATCTAAAATAGAGAATAGGCCCTTGTACGTGGCTTTTCTAGACATCACTGGGGCATACGACAACGTTAATCAGGAAATTTTGTGGGATATATTGAAAGGAATGGGCATGGGCGACGACTGTATACAGCTTTTGAGGGAGATATACCGAGAAAATACAGTTTGCATAGAGTGGGAAGGAATGCGTAGCAAAGAGAACGTTGAGGTTAGCAGGGTCTGAGACAGGGATGTCCTTTGTCCCCGCTGTTATTCATGCTGTACATGGTGAGTATGGAAAAAGCGCTAGAAGGTAGCAACATTGGTTTTAATCTGTCACACAAACAGGGCGGCATGATGATTGAGCAGAAGCCTTCCAGGTTTATTTTATGCGGACGATATCGTCTTATTTGCGGACAGTCGAGATGATATACAGCAGCTGGCGAATATATGCGGAAGGGAAGGTGAAGCTCTTGGACTAGGATTCAGTGTAACGAAGTGTGGATTGATGGTATTCAATGATCCCTGTGATCAGACGGTGTCCATACAAGGCCAAGAAATACCGAGGGTAAGCGAATACAAGTACCTTGGAGTATGGGTAAATGAGAGTGATAGATACATGGAGGTACAGGAAAAAGCCTCGGCAGCAAAAGGAAAGAGGAATGCGGCAATAATGAAGCACAGAGCGTTGTGGGGATACAATAGGTATGAGGTGCTTCGAGGTCTGTGGAAGGGTGTAATGGTTCCAGGGCTTACTTTTGGGAACTCAGTGGTGTGCATGAGGGCAGAGGTGCAATCGGGAATGGATGTAAATCAAAGGACTGTGGGACGCCTCGCGTTGGGTGCTCACGGGAAGACGACAAACGAGGCTGTAAAGGGCGATATGGGGTGGGCAGGTTTTGAGGCGAGGGAAGCGCAGAGCAAAATAAGGTTCGAAGAAAGGCTAAGAAATATGAAGGAGAGTAGATGGGCAGAGAAGGTGTTCCGTTATTTGTATAGGAAGAGCGTGGACACACAGTGGAGAAAAAGAACTAGAAGACTCACTAGTAATATACGGCTGGTATTGTAAGCCATATGTCAACAAAGAGCGTTAAGGGAAAAGTCAGGGAGGCGGAGAGGATTTACTGGATGGCAGCTATGGAGAAAAAACCGGCTTTGAGTAACTACCGAAAGGGCAAAAATGAAATAAGGAGGGAGGCATTTTACGATAATTCAAGGGAAGCGCTTTACTGTTTGAAGCGAGATCGGGTTGCCTTAGAACGCGTAGTTATAAAGCAAGATTCAGTAAAGAAGAAGAACAATGCACATGCTGCGGGAAAGATAAGGAAACGGCGGAGCATGTTCTGATTGAATGTGGAGATATCCACCCAGGTGTACGTTTGGGCACGAGCCTACAGGAAGCCTTGGGTTTTAGGGACAACATGGAAAGCTGAACACACCCGCGATTGAAATAAGTAAGAGACGGTTAGAGTATTGGTGGCAGAAAATTAGAAAGGACAAAAATAAAATATTGGAAAAATAAAATATGGACAGTGTGTGCCGTAAATGGCAGAGAACTTAAGCTGAAAATTTACCTTTTTTTCCATTAAGATAGAATTTATCGAAGTAGAGGCATTAGGCCAACATCAAAAAGAAAAAAAGGTTTTTTTTTTTTTTTGTCGAGCCTGGTGGCATACTTGTCCACCACCCCGTTATAAAGGGGACGCTCATAGCATCCATCCATCCATGTACCACCTCTAGTTTAGTTCTTGCAGTGTTCACTAGATGGCGGTACCGTCTCCTGTATGTAGCCCCCTCTCGTTTAGTTCTTGTAGTGTTTACTAGATGGTGGTACTTGTAGCTGATGATGAAAGATGCAAATGTTTATAAACTAGAAAGCGGTACTTGTAGTTGATGAAAACGCGAGATCTTATAAAATAGGAATGATGTCACATATGGCGCGTGTCATTGGTTGAAGGCAATCGTTCGATTTAGTGCGGCGACGTACGCTAGGGGAGCGATGTAATAAAATCGAGTGGGCAAAATGTACAGAGGATTCATGGTTTACCATGTTTACCTCCGGGCTTCGCCCACTCATCATCATTCACTTCGTGGATTG